>PVHY01004502.1:0-68436 GCA_004024945.1 Uropsilus gracilis
CCCCCCCCCCCCAGAAGTGAGACCATCCAGTACATCTCTTTTCCTTTCTGACTTATTTCTGCAAGCAGGACTCCTTCCAGCTCCACCATATTGCTGCAAACGATTTGTTTGCCCCTTTTGCTTGAAGAAGAGTATCCGTCGTGCACAGAGACCAGAGGTTTCTGCACCATTCGTCTGTTTTGGGGTCACTCGGTCCTGAGCCTGCCTGTTCTCACACTTGCATCGCGCTGGTGCCTGTTTGTCCGCTGTCTTCCCATCAGGATTCAAAGCCTCATGAGGCTGCTGCTTCCAAGCTGGTGATGCCAGCAAGTCCCTGAGCTTCCTCCAGCTTCCGTTTCCCTGCGTGTTCAGCAGGAAGAGTCCAGGGAGCACAGAGACCCAGCCGAGACCGTAGCTTGGCTGCGACCTGTGGGGGCTGCAGATGCCTGCAGCTGTCTGTGTGGGACTGGGGATGGTACCGTCAGGTCAGAAGAAGAATTTCGCTCCGACTTCCAAAGAGTGGAGGTTCTCTCCCTGTCACTGGGAAAAAATAGTTATTTGCATTTAAATACATGTCTAAATCCCTCCAGCCCCCAAACAGTAATAACTACCCGGAATGAATTATACATTTGCTAATTTTAAGTGGGTGGTTTTAGGGAAATGAGGTTATTTGGCTATTTGTCCTGCCTGGTATAGTCTTGGCCCATCCTCTCAAGGCCAGGGCTAAGGGGGCACGTATCTGAGGGCTCCCACCAATGGGAGGGACAGGAACACCTGGCTCGTGTCACAAGGGACCTCACTCTTTGAGTCACGGAGATTTTGGTCTCACATTTTAAACACCTTAAGTCCACGGCCTGCAAAGGCCCCTCATGAGGAGGGAGGACCGGAACCGTGTGGGCATTTTAGATTTTCAGCTGTGGTCGGCTGGGGACAACAGTTTGTTTGTCCCTCAGGGATGGCGAGAAAAATCTGGAGAACATGGGAGTCCTTTGACAGGTTCAATGCGAGCTGATTTGCATGTGTCAGCGGTGTAATTGTGTGAATGTACCAATCAGGCTGTGTTCACGGTGGCTGTTCCCCAACCCTGAGTGTGCAAACCCAATTTCCATGCACTGTGACAGCCTTCTGAGAAGACTTCTCAAAGGACATGGCACCCTGGTTTTGGGGTCCCGTCAAGCCTCGCCTGTGACCCTGGAGGTGACTCAGGGCAGGAAGGAATGGCCCGTACTCCTTGCAGGCTCTTCGCACACTTCAGCTCATGGAAGGAGGAAGAGGGTGGTGGGAACGGGCCGTGGAGGGGGCTTCCTGCAAACCTTCTCATTATTCATCGGTGAATAATGCCCTTTCAGCTGTAGCCTAATCCGCAGGGAAGAAGAAAAGCCAACCAAAAAATATAAAATGCTAATGATGCTTTTCCCATGATGTATAAATAAGCACTTTTTTCTTCTTCTTTTTTTTTTTGAGAAATAAAGAAAAAGGGGGAAAACAAAAACAGCTTCCTCTGGGAACCGACTGAAAATATATTTTGTGTGACATTGTGGAAGTCGCCTGGACTCTTGGGTTTTCCATGTTTTAATAGGGAAATTAGGAGGTTGTGCCACTGATGTGTGAAGCCCCGTGGCTGAACCTTTCTTTCATGAAAAGTAGCTGGAATCCCCCATGAATAAATAAAGAGAAAGAGCATTTTACTACTTAGGTCAATTTAATAACAGGCAGGATGTCTACTAATTTCAATATCAATCCATGGAATGGCATTCAAAGAAGAGCTCATTCTAACAAGCACAGCTAGAAATTTGCTCGCTTTGGACAAATGTGGGGGAAACTAGGACGGATATCCAGACAGAAATCTCTGGATCTGCACGCCCTACCCTGGTGATCTGGAAATAAAAAGCTGCATGATTGTTCTTGGAGGGGCTGAGTGAACAGTTCTTGAACTGCACCAGAGATCCCCCTTTACAGAAACGCCCACCTTCCACCACTTCTTAGCTATGTGCCTACAACTTTGGTCGCCATGATGGTGGCATGATTAGCCACTTGGGTCAGAGGAGAGACTTGGCTGGAACTCAGGGGATGCCTGGGACTAGGAGATTGTTGCCTTGGCCCGACCTTCATCAGGAAGGCTCCTTTTCAGGCCTGGCCCGGGTGTGTTTACTACCTGGGGGCTGCCTTCCTGCACAGGTAGAGAAGGTGAACATATACAGGCAGGACACACACCAGCACAGCGAGGGTTAACCGGGAGACGCGTTGCACATGCACAGGAAATGTAGTTCTAGACCCTTCGTTGCTCTTTCCAACTCCTCTAGAATAAGCTTAGAGATGACACTTCCGCCTTGCCCTGGGAATATCGCAGCACACGGCAACACATCATTGTCCTCCAGATCAAAATGCTTTGACAGGGGTGTGAGTTGGTGCTGTGTGGGTTAGGTGGGGGATGTGCAAATGTTTCTCCTCTAGGTGGTTCTATGCTTGCGATTGATCTTTTACTTGGCAGTGATTTGAAACAGACAAGGAGACTGCAGAATAATACCAAGAATACCCACCTAACTTGTAACAGCGTTTACGTCACTTGCTCTATCCTGCATCCTCTTGATGACGTAGTATATCTCACATGATATCCCCACGTACCTGCCTAGGAGAGGTCACATAGATAGACAGATCTCTATAGACATGTGCATGCCCATTCATACCTCTCAGACCCAAGGGTAGGAGCTGCTGGAAAATTGTGTTCATGAAGAACAATTCCTGTTGACATCTGTTCAGTCATAGCAGAGTGGAGGGCTGTGACCTTGGAGATGGCTGTCACTGGGTTAGCATAGGTGACAGGGGTCTCTGGCAGACACAGGCAGGCTGAGACCAGGGTGAGTTGAACATAGGAAGAAGGGGTCATGACAAGTCTGTCAGCCGAGTAGAACTTAGAGACAACTGTGAAAATCAGACAGCACACTGGATTGAAAGTGATGGGAGATCTGTAACCCACCTGCTCATGACGGGCCCTCAGTGGGGGCGGGGTGCAGGGGATTGATGGTACATGGTGGGGAGGGAGGGCTGTGTGCTCTGGCTCTGTGAGTACTAAGGAGAAGGGCATCGCTGGAAATAGATAGATCCATTTTAAAAATCCTTCTTGACTAGAATAAGGACGTGCAGAGAAGCTTATCTTTTACTTACGACAGTGTCTAAAAGCTCAGAGGGCCGAATGGGTATTGACAGAATGAATGAGTTGTCTTTGTACCAGCCCAGCTCTTGGACTCAGACAAGGAAGCTCGTGTGTCCCAAGATCTAGGGTCTGAGGGATGTGAAGAGTCTCAACCTTGCCAGAAGGCATTTCTGTGTGAAGCGGGCAAGGCTCTGCCTTGTGAGATCATCTGTGCTCAGCGCCGACATTTGTCCCTGTGAGTGACGGTCACTACCTTTTCACAGACAGCTCCTGAGAGGCCATCATCCTCTGAGCTGGACTTCAAGGTCCGAGCTGTCTAGAAGAGCTCAAATAAATCCTCCTGACAGTCTCAGAACCCTCTGTCTACTCAAATGCCAACCTCTTCATCCATGGACCTCTAACCAATGCCTGGGCTGGTTTTACCCAACATTAAAACAGCAGCGCTTCCTCCTTCCACATAAAGGGCATCTGGCTTGGCTTCTGGAGTCATCATTGGTTTTTCTTGCATCAGACAGTAGCTTGTTTTCAGCTTTCAGCAGCATAACATTAATTTATGAGCCCCTTAGCTGGCTAGCATTTTGATTAACACCTTATTTTTATGTTAAAAATACTGAAAAAAGACAAACCCCTGAGACAGCAGAGTTCATATTCCCATTTCATGGACTAACGCTAGACCTGGGAATTTTCTTGTGGTCTCCAGAAATAAATATGAAAGTAAAACAACTTCATTACAATCTCATTTTCTAATTTTATAGTTTAGATTGAATATTTCTCCTTCCTGTTATCATGATGGCTTCACCTTAAAATTGGTAATGAGGCCCACAGAGTTGACTTTTGTGAGGATGGAATAAAATCACACATGCCAAGGTGGTTTTCTTAAGCTGTAAATCACCTGCCAAATGTTAGTTATGAATATTTTTGTAGACGACCAATGAATCTCTTGTGATGGGCCAAATAAAGTAAAATTAAATGCGCATGATGTGAAAATACATTTAGATGCTGTCACTAACAATGACCCAAAAATACCTGCCTTGGAGAGAAACCCCCATGGGTACAGGCTGCTTCATGCAAATCCTTGCAAGCATGATTTCCAAAGAGGGAGGTACCACTCATCTTGGCCACAGGCCTGACAGTGGACAATGACCTTAAAGGAGCTGCTGTCTTGTCACAGGAACACTTGCTAGAGATGAAGACTCCCAGTCTCTGTCATCTGTCCCAGGATGCTAAACTCCAGCATCTGTATTGGAGAAGAGCTCCAGGTGATTAGCACGTAGGGTAAATTCTGAGGGCTGCTATGAAACTCACATTCCTATGTCACTCGTCTACATAACATATATTCCTAAGACAGAAAGATAAGGTAACTGTTAGGACTCACGTGCTGCTCAACAAGACTCAAAGACTCCAACTGAAGTTCAAAGCAGCAGGTTTACTGGCAAGAAGCGGGTGCACCAGGGTCCCCAAGCCAAGATGGCAAGAGAGACCCCGAGCAGTCTCCATGACAACCTTTTATAGGGCAACACCACCACCGCCCTCCATGATGAGGCAAGCAGGTATAGGACACCTTCCCATAACTATGGTTTCCAATAATACTGACATTCATCATCTATAGGGAGGACAATGCTGGTGTCCATCATCCATCAGGAGGACAAGATGGTTGTCAGGAACAGCCAGGAATCAGGGGAGGCAGACACAGGCTGTGGGACTAGCCAGCCATGGCGGGTACTTCCCATTGAGGGTAGGGAGAGGACGATGGCTTCAAAATGGAGGTTTTAAACAAAATAGAGTCACTTTGGTTCGTCTGTCCCCAACAGTGACTAATAGACCTTTCCAAGCATGCAATATACTGGGGAAGGAACTTCAGCTTCAGGGTTTCACAAACCTGATGGTTATTTAATCTCATGTCCAATCACTGACTGTCCAGCAACTGAAGGAGATGGTCCACCTTGGACGTCCAAGTCTTCCAGTCTGTAAAGGGAAGGGCAGCATTTAACTTGGATGGTTTTCAACTTAGATGGTTGAGGAAACCAAGCGCGTGGGTGCTCAAAAACTCTCTGGGGTTCTACATTTGCTAACCAGGGTTTTCGGGCATTTGGCTTCTGATGACCCGCCCCAGAGACAGACTTCAGATTTGGCAGGGCCTCTCCATTCTCCAAGGGGACCAAGAACTTCCCTTGTGGGTTTCCCGGGGAAGGTGCTCCCTTAGGATGTGATCCGCTGGAGAGACAGGAGCCACGGAGACTGGGCAGAATCCCGAGTGGAAGCATTTGAGTTTCCTACAACGGCTCTTGCCTCCTCTGCGAGATGACACCCCAGCTCCTCTGGCCCACGCACGATGCCTGGCGAGCTCGTGGGCAGCTGGAAACACCTCTGTGGGTAGCAGCGGCTGCTGTCACCGCACAGAAGTGTCCCAGTCCTGCAGGGACAGCTGTCACCTGCTGAAGCATCTCGGGGGAGGAGCCGTCAGAGAAGACCTCAAGTCCATGTAACGGGCGGTGCCCTCAACAGAGCTTAGGGCATGGAGGTAACTTGTACCCACTCCCGCGGTGCCCTGCTGGCTGAGAGGAATGATAATGTTTTGCTTCGTGCTGGTCTCAGGGCGCCACTGCCAACACTAAGAGCTTTGGGGGTGTCTGCTGTGCGTTTGGTGCAAACTGCGTGGAGCAAAGCCAGATGTCAGTGTGAGTCGGGGTGTGCCTCTGCAGGGCAGGGCTGGAGCTGAAAGAAGGATGCTTGGAGGGTGCCTTGTGTGCTCTCTTGCCCTCTGTCACTGTGGAGGTCTGGAGGCCTGGGGGGAAGGACGGTGGCCAGAGCCTCCTCTCTCACCGAGCTGGTTCGAGTCCCACCGTGGGACGTGGTACAGTTAGACCTAGTCCCAAAAAAATAGCTGGGCATGGTGGCGCGCGCCTGTAATCCCAGCTACCTGGGAAGCTGAGGCTGAGGATTGCTTGAGTCTGTGGTACCTTCAGCAATGTGAGCCTGCAATTCCATGGGCAAAAATAGTGAGACCTAGTCTCAAAAAAGAAAAAAAAAAGCCAACAGGATTTCTACAAAAGTAAATAAATAAATAAATAAATAAATAAATAAATAAATAAACAAACAAACAAATAAATAGATAAATGGTGAGATGGGCCCACTTATTATTTAGTAACTGTATTGTGTAATTATAGCTGTATTCTATACTATATACATATTGCATCCTACGCTTATTATCTTGGATTTTCACCAGAAAATATTCAAGAATAACTATCATAACACTCTGTACAATAGCCAAAAAATGGAAACTGATCAAATATCCATTAACATTAGAATGGATAAAGACATGTTGGTATAATCACACAATAGCATCCCATGTTTATAGTCTACAATTTAGATATAACATGTAAGCATAGGCAGATATATATATTTATAGAGAGAGAGTATATCAATAAATCATAAATGTGAAAGTATTTACTATGAGATAATTATAAATGTAGTAAATGTATAATCACAATATATACTTTGAAATGGTGTACGATATAAATTATAAATGTACTTACTACTCATGTCACAGAATAAAGCATAAGCCAACAGAGTCAGCGCCAACTACATAGTCATTTCCATTTTTCACTTTTATTTATTTTAGCTTGTTTATTGAGGTGACATTGATTGACAAGACTGCGTGTGATGTCGGTCAGGTACATGATGTAGGAACCTCGTGAGATGTCTGTTCTGTCTCAGCCTTAAAGAGATGGTTTATGAGACTCCACCCGGAGCACTTATCTTTCTCACCAGGTTTGGGGAATGAACAGGTTCAGGAAGAAAATAACTGGAGTGGAGGGGGGCAGACGGACTGGATCCTGAGACCAGAAAGTCCACCTGGCTAACGAAGAGAGATGGTGGAGCAGGCCAAGAGGAGGGGCAGTGTGGGCTGTAGCTTCCTTTTTAACCATTCGAGGTCCAGTCAGTAACCGAGTTGGACCGCCAGGCATCCTCACCCCATCACTGCTGGGTGCCAGCTGCTGGCGTAACAGACCAGTCGATGGTGGTAGAGATAATGGAGCATGTGGCAACAAGAGGCGCTCCCTTTTTATCAAGACCATCTCTTGTTTGTTTTTAATGTTTTATTTGTGGATTTCTTACAATGAAGGCTGTTGATCCCCAAGGGAGATCCCCCCTCCTCCACCCCTCCACCCCGGTCACTCACTCGGTCTCCTTTTTTGGAGACACGCTGTGTGTCCATTTTGGGCCTTTGCCTTTTTCTTTCCTGGAGCTCTGGCATATCCTGGGTGAGGATGTGCTTTCTTGGTACATGGCAGACCGTGCCACTTTCGTTTGGCTTGTGTCAGTCCTTCCTCATTTTTAGTGGCTGTCAATTCCATCCTGCTGTCAAATTTTGTTGCTTCTTTGCCTTATATTTCAAGTCTATGGCCTAGGGAACCCGATTCCCATCTCCCCTCCTCCTCCTCTTCCTCCTCCTCCTCTTCTTTCTCCTTCTCCTCCTCCTCCTCTTCCTCCTCTTCCTCCTCTTCCTCCTCTTCTTCTTCCTCCTCCTCTTCCTCCTCCTCCTCTTCCTCCTCCTCCTCTTCCTCCTCCTTTTCCTCTTCCTCCTCCTCTTCTTCCTCCTCCTTCTCCTCTTCCTCCTCCTCTTCCTCCTTCTCCTCCTCTTCCTCCTGGCTTCCTCGATGGGGCCAGCCATTCGCAGGTGGCAGGTCTGACTGGTCTCCTTGGTTTTGGTTCTGCTGTGGGGCCGCTGTGGTATTTCTGCGGCCTTCCTCCCCTGTGGAAAGGGGCTGTGCTTTGCTGTTGCTGAAGGCGTGCTTGAACCGGGATGTTGACTCCCGACTCCTCGGTGACGTTGTAGGTGTCATTCTGTTGCAGGTCGTCTCCGTATTTGGTATCACAGTTCAGTGTTCAGTAGTTCTCTTCGTGCTTTTCTTGAGCCCTGCCCCGGTGGTGTTTCCAGGGCCTGTGTTATTGTCCCTCATCTAGTCTATATAAACAGTCGTGGTAAATGATTATGTCTGCCTTGTTCCTGATGAAGGGCGACTGAGTAGGAGGAGAACCAAAGTGGGATAATGGCACCTATAGAGCCCCCTCCCCCTCGCCACACACCTGAGCCTCATTCTGGAAGGACTTGGGAGCAGAGTGGTGCCCATGCCCCGGTCCACCCTAGCACGATCCAGAGAGGCATTGGCGCCATCAATCTCTTTGTTTATAAAAGTAATTTACAATCTAAAGCCAACCTCAGATACACAAGGAAATGTACAGCTCCATGTGCAGACTTGAAAATAATAAGCAAAAAATAAGATGGGAGGTGGAAGGGACCAGTAGCCAGAAGAATACATATTCCTGAGGCAGATCCAGTCACACACTATCTATAGACTTTCCCGTACAGGTGCGGGTGTGGACTGCAGAGTTACCACAGGTTGGTTGCAGTTGGAAAACTTGACAACAGAATGTTAGAAGAAAGTGACTTTGCACCTGCGATGAGGAAGTTGGTCATTATCACCCCTTCATTTCCCTGGGGAAGTGCAGACCCCCACAAGGAGGTGGCTAAGGGCAATGGAGTTTCCAGGTTTTAGCAAGGATTTTGTTCACATTCATGCTCAAGTCTTGGTTCCGGCAATTATTGTCTCACTCCTGCTAAGCAGGAAGAGAAATCTACAACTCCAGTTCAGAACGCTCAGGTTAATAACCTGAACTGCCATCTGCTCAGTGCCCTCACCTGCTAGCTGCGTAGGTTCTACCTGCACCGTTGTCTCTCTCCACAGCATCTCCCTTCAGCCTCCCCACCACTGCTACACAACTTGTTTCCCTCCTCCTCTCTCACCTGAGTTATGCTTAGAGATTTTCAACATGATGCCACTCCTCTGGAGGAGCTGGATGAAGAGCTTCTAGCGGCGGTTCTACACTGGGGGGTGCACATTCAAATGTGTCATTTGCTGGGGCCATATATAAGGTGCATGTTCGAATTTGTCGGGGCATTCTCTCTGCCAACATGCAGAGAGTAGATGCTAACACGTGAAAGTCACGTGTTAGCAATGGCGCTGTATCCAGGTGATTCTAGTGAACATGCAAGGTGCTGACAGCACAGTCAGCAAATCCAACTTCAAGCAAGTGGGGGCTGTTTCTGAACCTGCACTCAATAAACATGCCCCCATGAAGAAATAGTTTATACGTCTGAAAAGATAAGCCATTGGCCTTGGTATTGTGTCTATGAGGGGGAATATAAGCATAGACACTTGATCGTTTTATTAAGTCCTGTGACCCCACACATCCAAGAGACCCCGTATCCTCCAGTGTCTCGCAGGAGACAGAGCATTTCTGAGAACAAGGAATCAAGGCCAAAGTGATCTTAAGGAGGAGAGCTTCAGGATCACAGGCTCAAGAGTATGTTCCCGCAATATCTCCCCACAGGTAGATGGAAATTCGATGAGTTTATCGAAGTACATGCAGGTAACATGGAATATGTTTTAGTAGCCAACTTGGTTATTTGTTTCATGGCCCTGTGGTCATACTGGTAGAGCTTTTGGTGGCTAGTAAAACTTTTCCCCTTGGGTCTCTTTCAAATGCCGCCTCCTACATGGCCCTCTCTCATGTCCCAGCTAAGGCCTCTGTTATCTGGAATCCCAGAGCACCCTCTAAATGTGTCCATTGTGACTCTTATGAACGTGCATATTCTATTATTGATTCATTTCTCTCTTTTCCATTTCTCTAAGAAAAAGTCCTCTCACAGAGGTTCACTGACCCAAGGTTATAGGTGGTCAATGGCATAGCACTCTCTTGAACAAAAGACTTCTCTTGTCGTTGACTTTCTATCCCCAATTATTTCCATCACACGATGCCATTTATTTGCTTTAAATAGTAGGTTGCTATGTAAAGCTGCCACTGACTGTGGTTGTTACAGAAAACCTTCAGGTGAGAAAAAAGAACATTACAACGTGTCACATCTTTCCATGTCCTTGTGCCTGGAGTCAAAGCTCTACAAGCTTTCAGTGACTAGTAAAGCTTTGCTTCTTGGATTTCTTTCAAATACGACCTCCTGCCTGACCCGTTTCTACCATCCCAGCTAAGGTCTCTGTTTCCTGAGGTCCCAGAGAATTTTCTAAATATGTCTATTATGACTCTTATAGGCATGCATATTCTATCTCCCAGTTCCCTTTGCAGGAGGGATCTTGTTTTGTAAAAATGTACATTTTAACAGCTCAGAGCCTGGAGTGGCGATATGCCCATAGCAGCGTAGATTGGAAATCATCATCCCCTGGTGGAATGAATGACTTGGTAGAAGATTGAATGGATGGACCAACGAATAAATGATGGAGACTCTTATTGTGCTTGGTCTTGTTTTTAAGTTGAATCAATTCACCTAATGTTCTAAGATAGGGACTTCTAGAGATGCCAGCTACTCCCAGCAGTGGTACTGGTCTGTGGTTTATCCAACCATGTTATTCTCACTACATGTATGGCCAACTGCTCTGCAATCAGGACACAAAATGAGTGCCCTCTCCTTAGAATGGCCAAGGGGCTCAGCGTGGGGTGAAACAAATGAGTTACCAGGAGAGTTGTGAGGTCTCCTGGGACTCATCTCTGACGGCTTGTGGCTGGAGTTGATCTGTGTCTTCCTATAGTGCAGGAACTTGAAATTTCATGTGATGAAATGAGGTTTCTCACTGGGAAAGACAGAATGATGGGGGCTTTTCCAAATACAGAAAACCAGAGTTAAGCGTTAGTTGCCCTTCCCTCTCCGTGACAAGGAGAAAGCAAAGGACTTGGAGAAAGAAGTTCATTAGGCTTCAGCATCCTGCACAGTCTTCCCTCCACTGCCAGGAAGTATCACACACATGTGGGTCGAAGCCACATGAAGTTGTGCAGAAACCAGGCAACAAGGGGTGGGATGGCTGTGTGTTTGCTCTGGCCCAGGATTGAGGACCACCGCTCCCCCAGCATCTGTTTGTGCTTAGTGTAGTCCCACACTGACCAATGATCTGTGTGGGCAGTGACTGTCCACAAGAGGCAGCTGGACAGTATCAATAGCCCTGTGACCCCACATGTGCAGGAGACTCCGTACTCTCCAGTGTCTCTCACGTGCAAGAGACCCTGTACAGTGTCTCTCAGGAGACAGAACATTTCTGAGAATAAGGAATCAAGGCCAAGGTGATCTTAAGGAGGAAAGCTTCAGGATCACGGGTTCAAGGATGTGTTCTCGTGATATCTCCCCACAGGTGGACAGGAACTTGGCACCATTGCTGGTACTGATCCATGACAGAGCTGGTGCAGCCACTGCAGGCACAGATGCCCAGAGAAAGGAAGGATGCACGGTGAGGCCAGGAGTCCCTCATCCCTCAGCTGCTATGTGGAGAATGGAGGCTCCCTGTCACCTCCCTGTTGTCAAGGGGACATGCAGGGAGGGTGGGGAAACTTAGGCTGAGCATCACCTACTAGGGACACACATTATTACTTAAGTAAAAAGTTGTCAGAGCTTATTTAATTTAGACTGCCCCCCCTACCTCCCCCACACACTGATATTTGAGGGAAGCTAAGTGAAAGAACAGTCATTTTTAGGAGCAACAAAGGACCCCGTTTTCTGAGGGGAAAAACACAACCTTTTAAATGATTGGCGCATGCTACGACTTGTCTCTACCTAATCGGAACTTAATTATTTCAAGTCCCAGATGTTCTGGAACCTGACAATTAAATCAGAAAGACAGACGCAGTGAACTAGATCATCTGTAGAGTCTCGCTAGCATTTGCTGCGATTTCAGTAATTTTAGTTTCACCTTAAATAAACGGGTTTTTATTAGGCATTTCTATTTTTATCGTTTGCAAACTGTGTTGTAGCTTCTCTAAGTTCAGCAGAGATAGAACTGCTTAAAATTAGATTCTCTATGGTTGTTGTCCAAAAAGTTTGAGGGGATACAACTTTCACTACTCATGCTGGAAGGAAGAACGCATCGGAAATGGGCAAATGAGGTGGAGGTGTGGAGGGCTGATCTAGGGAGTGGGTCTTCACCAGCATCTTCAGGCTGAAGACACAACCTACAAGGAGATACACAGAGAAGCAAATCGGGTGTGCTTTACAGAGAGTGAGGGAGAGGAAGAGGGAGAGTGGTAAGGGAAAATCTGCTAGCTGGTACACGGTCAGGGGCTTTTCATGCTACCCCAGACAGCATCTTCCCACCTGAGCTTGGAGTGAAATCCCATGTGCAATGGGTGGTGGCTGCCTGCTCTGCGGAACCATGAGTCCAAGCCCTCCAGCTTTAGGTGGAAGGCAGCCCTCAGGCGGGGCTAGCTGAAAAGAGCTCTAGTCACCAACAGGAGCGACCTGAGACAGCCAGAAGCTCAGCAACTTCTTCTTCAATGTCGGTCCAGTCTCAGCATGCCCCAGTCAGGAGGTCAGGGCATCTGCTGTGAGGCACATTAATCTTTGACAATAAATTCACCATGGGTCCCTTCCAGGCCGGGAAAGGGCTGCACACAGTTACATGCATGAGCAGAGCTGATGCCACAAACCTTGGTATTTGATCTTAGAACATGTACCCCAAGATCTTGGGGAATGGCTTGTTCATGTCGACTCTAACTTACCAGTAAACCTTAGTCATGGGGTTCCCTTAAGGAAAGCTGGAACACTCAGAGAAGGCCGTGAATCTATGCTGTTCTCCATCTCCCTAGATGAGGCCAGACCTTTGCATCACAAAGTTGGGCGGCCCAGGGTCTGGGAGAAATGCCACTGTGGTGTCTTGTCTTTTTTTCCAGCCATATCCTATTCTGTTCTTTGGCTGATGTCAGCTGTTCTGTGTGGACTGGCTGTGTTTCCTTCGGCTCTTCCCTTAGAGGACCTGTGATCTCTAGCACCGAATGGGTGTCAAGCTGCTGCTCCATACTGTGGACACAGAGAGAAGTGAGCATCTCTGGCCTCTGGCTGAGGTTCACACCGTGCAGGGAAGCCCAGCCCAGAAAGTCCTGCAGTGACGCTTGGTGAGCAAATAAGGACGCGTCTCCGGCAATTCATCCTGCAGAAGGAACAAGGAAAGTCAAGCAAGAAAGTGAAAAGTTTTTTTCAAAGCCACAAATGGCCAGTTATCTTGCTCCAGTCACCCTTTGGTCCAAAAGTCCTAAACACAGTTCAAGATGGTGCTCCCGTTCCTTTGCCCTCCAAACCTCAGAGGTAGGCACTTTGCAAATGTCCAGTCCTTTCCCCGGCATCTTCTCTCTGCTCCTTCTCTCTCCAGTGTTCTGAGCTGCTCCGCTTCTCCAAGGCTCTTCAAACTTCCATAGTTGCTGGTGCACAGATCAGCTTTCCCCATCCCTGGCCATCTCCAGGGACCAGCTCACAATGCCGCCTTGCTGTGGTGCCACACTCTCCACACCGGCCACTCTTCTGCCGGCCACCATGGCTCCTCGCCACCACCATGCTTCACTTTGTCCATCTCCTTCTTCTTTCCCTGCTGCTCTCACTCCTGTTCCAACTGCTTCCTCCTGCAGTTTTAACTGGCACACCCCAAGGGGGGAGGGGATAACTGCCACCGCCCAAAGGTGAAAGGGCACCCAGAATCAATTCATCCTGCAGGAGGACAAGACTCTGAGTGAGGGGTCACCGAGGCGCCCTGTGGAGGTGGCCACAAGTGTCTCTGCAGGTGGCCCTCACGATGAGACATGGCAGGGACGCTTTTTTCTAGAGAAGCAAATGTTCAAAGGCAAAATGCTGGACCGTTGGGCTGCAGAGGGGGTGGCGGGTGGCCCAGGAGAGGAGCTGGTGGGACACAAGAGCCCTCGGACTTGGGATATGAAGGTCTGGCTGCATTGAGGGACAAGGACAAGGAGGGAGTGAATACAGTCACCTGCACCGAGAGTCGTGCGCCAGGAAAAGGAGGGTCCGGCGTGGCTGTGACTGCTCGCTCACCATTGCCCAGGGGTGGGAGGAGACAGCGGAACAGTGCCACGAGACTGGTCGGCGTGGGCAAGGAGGGCCATCCTGTGAGTCCTGGTGAGAAGAGGGTCCACGAGGTGGGGGGGGGAAACGCTTCCAGAGTCCGTGAGGAGTGGAGGGAGGATGAGCAGGCTGGGATGTGGAGATGAAGAGCAGGCAGGAGGTGAGGGCTGGACGCAGGTGGTGGGGGGAGGGGAGCTGGCATTTGTGAGCTCAGAGATGATGTCAGAACTTGAACTGAAAATCCTAGCAACTCCTGCCCCCTTTGAGCAGGGAATGACGTCATCTCGTGAACATTCTAGAAGGCCACTGAACATTCTAGAAGAATGCCCTCCAGGGCATCAGTGCGGCCAGAGGGAGGTCGGCCTTGGCTGCTGTTGACTGAGAAGGGCTATCAGCGTGGACACTCTGGCTGAATGCTCTGAGAGAGGTGGACAGTTGCCGTGCAGTGACCACCTTTCTCTCCCCAGGCTGCGGGGAGAGGGAGGAGGACAAGAGCAACGACACACCTCCGAGAGGAGGCAGAAGGAAGTTCTGGCCATTGGGTTTATGTCTGGCCAGCGAGACCACCGGCTGGCTCGGTGAGGCTGTGCCAGGCCGCCTGGGCAACCCGGGTCCTCCTGTTCCCACGATGAGCTATGGTGCAGACGACGTGGCCATCAAGGTCATTGTGAGCAACCGGGCGGGAGCCTGGCCCAGGCGGGGTCCCCCATGTGCTCCCGTGAGCTGCTGCCGGTGGCTGATGGAGATGCAGTCCTGGGCTGTGCTAGGAGGCCGAGCGGCCAGCTGGGAACCGCCGACGCTTTCACTCCGCTGACCGATCCCTGGAAGCGTCGCTGGGGAGCCGTTCTGGGCTTGATGGCCACGGCGGTGAGTTGGCGCAGGTCGTCTGCGCAGCTCCCAGCGCTCGGAAGTAGAGCCGAGATCCCCCGTGTGGTCAGATGGTCAGCAGTACTCGCTGTGGACAGGGCGGCGTGGCCAGTCTCTCAAAGTGAGTCCACAGAATGAGGAAAAGCTGCCCCGCTGCGCGGTCCTGGCTCACAGCCCTGGCCGTGGCCCGCGGAGTTGCTGCAGAAGGTTTTTGTGTGCAGATGTCCTGAAAGAGCAGGGCTGCGAGGTGGGGCCGGGGAGAGGCGTGGGGCCCCGCCGCTGTGTGCTGAGAAGGGGGTGGGGGGTCACCCCGATGCTCGGCCTTGAACTTGGGCTGAAGCTGGAGAGGGCTTGGACGCCAGGCCTGGAGACTCCAGGCTGTGGGGTTCCCTGCCCCCAGCCCCCCCTCCACCCCCAGCTCAAGGTGTCATGGGTAGCATACGATTAGTGAAGATTTCCTTTAAAAGAGGTGACATCATGTGTCCAGTTGTCACCTGCAATGAAGCAGAAAATGCAAGTGTGGAAATAAAATACCCGTTCAGGTCTCTTGGGTGACTGTGTATGAGGCGGGAAGCTCATATGGAACCTAAGTGGCCATCGTGACCTCATCCAGGTGTGGAACGAGAGCTGCGGTATTTCCCAGGTTTATTAGTGGAATAGAGGTGCTTCCGCTTGACATTTAAAGTAAGAAAATAAGACACGGCCATGAATTCCTTGTTCCAGGGCATGTTTGCTATATTGCATCATTTTATGTGATTGACTTTAGTATTCCACTTTGGGGTAACACAGGCTTGGGCCTGTTCCTAAACAAGCACAATGGGGAGGGAAAATGTCGTGAAACAAGTTAGACTAGAAGAATTTCATGATATTTTAGTAAACCCACCACCTACTAATAATGCTGAGCAAAATAGTTCAGGAGCTCCCTGGAAGCTTCTCAGAGCAGTGCATCGTGACGTGAGTCACCAGGAGCCACTTGAAGACCTGGCGCCAGAGAGCTGAGGGCTCATAGCCGCCTCTCTTTGGACATCTTCAGCCCTCATCAGGGCCAGCAACCTCGTCGCGGGCCTGTGGGGGGAGGCTTAGGGCTGCAGACCGGGATCTGCATTGGCAGGGAGGTAGGCAGGGCCCCTCTGCCAGGAAGTGGACCCAGAGGCATGCCTCAAGGGGACAGTGGGGGCTGTAAGTGGCCTTCCAGAGGACCCCATCTGGGGCCCATCAGACAATGGGAAGGATGTGTAATGAACTGGGGTGGGGGGAGCATTTCATGGAGGATCAGCACAACTGAAAATCTGCAAAGGCACATCTAAGAATGCCAACTCTAGTGAGATCCTTCGAGGAAGCAGGTGGCATAAGTGACCCACATTGAGGACCGAATAGTCAGCACAGGATGGATGGTCATGGATTCATAGTGGTTGGGAATAGTTTGCGGAGACAATGTGGAAAGTGGAGGTCGGTCACACGTCTGGAAAGTCAGCTCATCGACGCTAACCCACAGTGGGTTAACTTGCCAGACCCATGACACACATGTGGCAAGTTGAGAATCTGCCCTGAGGGAAAAGGTTCAAGGCCTATCAGGCATGTTTCCAGGCAATCTTGACCATGTGTAGATTATTAAAACGATTTGGAATATAATGTTACTAAGATGACATAAGATATATGCTTATGATTGCATTAATTACTATTGTGATATTTATAAATATAGAAAATGATATTAAATATGCAATATATATTTAATATGTATGATACATATTCAGACATTAAATATTATATATATCCCTTTGATTTCTTATATATGTCTGCATGTAAACTTAAAACAAAGACATATAAAATAGAAAAACACTATAGTCACTTTCTGCAGCCACGGATAAAAGATATCACTACAACATAGCAAAGTCATTTTTATATCAACAACTTCCAGAGTGCCTATGTCATCTTAGGTGCATTCATTTAATACCGTGCAGAAAAGAAAAATGTCTAAACAGCTTAAGTGTTACAAAGATGATATTCAGAAATAAATGCAGATAAAATAGAATAAAATCTTAAATAAGTAAGAATAAAAAAGAGTAAAATATTTTAAATGGAATAAAATGCATATGGTGCTGTTTCACATAGATAAAATTAGGAAGGGCAAAAGTAAATTTTTTTTAAGGATGCACATTGGTAGCAAAATTGTAATGAATCACAGAAAGTGACTATCATAGATTTAAGAACAATGCTGATTTATGGGGCTAGAAAGTTGATGATACAAAAGAAGAGAATGAGAGGTTTTGGGGAGTTGGCCATATTTTCCAGAATAGTGGTTATAGTTATTGATCAAATTTTGTAACTACTTTAAGTCTTTTTCCTGAATTCATTCTATTTTATGATATAAAGGAATAACAAATACTGTAAGACTTTGGGAAATCAAAGTCAGAAAAAAATAGTTCATGAATATTATATATTCAATATTATATTGAATATATAATTCAATATTATATATATCATGAATAATATCCACGTTAGAGTTAAACTAAGAATAGTTTACTTCAACTCCACAGACAATGGCTTTCTGTTTCCGACATGGACTTTAAACCTTTTTGACTGGAAGCCACATATAATTTCCTGTAACCTTGGCAATGATGCTACCAGGTGGGTGTAATTTTCATTTAATGGATGAAGAAACTAAGTCATAAAGTCACCTAATTTCCCAAAGGACGAATCACTAGCAGAGAGGAGAAAAGGGAATCCAACTCAAGAAGACTCCAACATGTACATTTTCAAACCTTCCTGGAGGACATGGAATCTATAACCTAATTAAAAATTCCAATTAGTCTATCAGTTTTTGCCTCTCCCAGCCTAGCAGGAAATGCAATCACAAAGTAAAGCTTGGCTGTTAGTATTAACACGGTTGTGAAAGCTTCCAAAATGCCACACCCACCAGAGGATGCCAGCACTCACCTATGTGTAAACTTAGCAATTTGACTCATTCCCTGATTTAGCCTGGAGGTGCCAGTCCTACAGGCTGGTCAGACACTGTAAGTCTAGTCTCGATCTGTGGCCCTCATCTTTTAAATTGGAACCTTCTAAGAATGACCTTGATCGGCTCAACCGGTCCTGAATTCTTCTGAACGAAGACATCAACATATTCACCGATCCATGATCTTATGTGAAATAGACACAACCTAAGATCAAATGAGGAAACATCCCCAGGAAATTGGAAAGCTGGATACTTGTATGGATCCTCTGCTATTTAATAATTTGTCTCTAATCCACAAAAGGGAAGAGACAAAGAGGAATTGCCAGGGAACCGGAGATGAAACGCATCTGTATGTGAAGAGCTCAAGAAGTTTGTTCGACAAGCATATGACTTTTGAGAATTCTGCCTGTCACTACCATTTATTTCTAAATCATCTGATATATATATATATATATATATATATATATATATATATATATATATATATATAGCTATACACCACAAGTTCCACCTGGCAATTTGCCTACATTGTGTTGTTCACTCCACATAACTCTAAGCAATAGACAGTGCTGTTTTTAATTTAACAGATGAGACATTATATTGTAGACTATTCTGGCATGTTGTCGTGATCATACAATCACTTCAGTGAGACAATTCTAATCTTGGTCTCCCCAACCTTTGCTTTCATGAGCGGTGAGAACAGATGCAACACTTACAGGTTCTGAGATCCTGATATGATTCTTCCATTTAAACAATCACATTTATTGTTTCTGTAACTTAAAGTTGACCCTTCCTCATTCCTTTAAATCATCCAGCTGAAAGACAGAAAAATTAACGTTCACGTACATTGTCCTGGATTATGCACTCTGAACATCGGTATCGAACACAACAATGGGTGACTACAAATAAATGATGTGAATGCTTTGCAGAATATAGATATTGAATTCTCACCCTAAGTGTTGCTGACTCTATAGATTAGGATGTGTTTTGAGAATCTGTGTGGGCTTCCCAAGAGCTTCTGAACACAACCATTTTTGAGGTTCACTATCCATACCCCTCTTCCGACATATATCTACCAACACCTTTCTCCTTGGCTTACCAAGGACTTCTACTGCTTTGTTCTTGCTAACTTCTGGGATTCAGAAAGGTTGATTTTCTGATTCCTAGAGAGATCTACACATAACCCTTGATACAAGCCTCAGTCCAACCATTGTCCGCTTGGACCTCATAGGCGACCTCTGAATGTCCATTCTGGCAGTGTGCCTTCCCAGTTTTCTGGTTAATGTTGCATACATCAATTTTCTATAAGGTTTTTGGGGTGTGTTCCCCTTGGTGGATCTGTTCTTGTGTCTTGGGCTAGAGGTCAAAAACAAGAAAACTTAATTATACTCATTGAATTAGAATTTGCTCTTATTTCAAAATCAGTTTCATGCAGACATAGTTCTCTCAATTGTCAGCATCAAAAGGACTTTATTAATAATGAAAGTAATGATGGAGAAAGTAGGAGCTGAGGTTCAAGTTTGCCTACTGAAAAGTGGCGTGCTGATGCTAGCGGCAGAGCTTGCCACACTGTGATGCTAGTTTTACAGAAAGATCATGCTTTGTTTTCCTTTTTTTTTCCAAGTCTAGCCATTCATTTTCAAATTAATCTAGAGCATTTTCCTATCACATTTTCTAGACAATGGCAATTTAAAATGTTTGGTTTTTATTGTCCCTTGGTAAGAATCTTTCCACATCATAAATGTGCATACTTAAAAAAAATAACATAATTAGTTATCTGCATTATTCAGATCTTCAACGGCTGGAAAATTCTGCTCACCAAGGGAAATAATCAAACCATTCATTAATAGAAAATAACTAATGAATATAACGCAAAACAAATTCACATACATTAGAGAAGTTATTTGGAAAAATATTTTTAAAGTTCCAAATACTGTTTTCTATGGGTGAAACAACACGCTATCTTCTTTTTTAAAAATAGTTTAGTTTTGGATTTCATATAGTGTATAATTGTTGATCCCATGGAACCCTCTCCCTCTCCCCCCAACCATGCCGCCTCTGGTCACTCCACCTCCTTTTTTTACTGCTGTTTGTCCATGTTTGGCCTTTTGATCTTTTTTTCTTTCTGGTGCAGTGTCCTTGTCCTGGGTGAAGATGAACTTTCTTGGGACGTGACAGTGCATGCTACTTAGAATATCAGTCCTGATTTTGCATTCAGAGGCCAGTCCAAGCTTGTTTGGCTTGTATCGGTGCCTCCTCCTTCTTGATGGCTATCACCTTCATTCTGTTTTCTGTCTCATTTTGTTACTTCTTTGCTTTGTGTTTCAGGTCTTTGGCTTAGGGAATATGACTCCCTAGCCTTATTATTATTATTTTTTTTTCGGTAGAGACGTTCCTCTATGGGGACAGCCATCGGTGGATGGTAAGTCTGACTGATCTCAGTTTTGCTTTTCGACTCTGCCATGGGCACACAATCTGCTTAGGCAGAACATCTTCCTAGAAAAGAGATGTCCAGAGACCTACTCAGTGCTCACAAAACCTACTGTCAACAGTGAAAATGAGCCGGGCACGGTGGCTCGTGCCTGTAAACCAGCCTATGAAGCGGTTGGGGCTGGGGATCATGGTTCAAGTCCTGCTTGGGGCAACACAGTGAGACCTAGTCCCCCAAAATAGCTGGGCGTGGTAGCGTGTGCCTGTAATCCCAGTTACCTGGGAAGCTGAGGCTGGGGGTTGCTTGAGTCTGTGATACCCCGGGCAATGAGAACCTGCAGTTCCACGGACAAAAACAGCAAGACCTAGTCTCAAAAAAACAACAAAAAAAAAACAAAAAACAGTGAAAATGAATATCACTACCAACAGACACAGAGACAGAGACATGGACAGAGACAAGGCCAGCTTTGCAGCCCCTGCATCTATGTGACGCTACTGTCCTAAGGTCTTGTAACCACAAGGCAACTGTGGTATGCCCTCATGCTCTCACCTGATCCCCTGGCAGGGTTGATGTGGTGCTGAGTCTTCGTGCCAGTGCGCTAGGCATGCTTCAGGCGCTCAGTGCATGTGTGTGAAATGAAGAAGTGATACACAAACCTTCAAGAAGTGGCAACTTGAAGACATTAGGACCCACTTTCCAATGAGTCACCCCAATAGGTGTCTTCCCTCCTGATTGTTCATGGAGACAATACTCAATAGCCCCATGGGCCTGGGGCTGGGGAATTGTCTTCTATAGAGAAGCCATGTGAGAGCAAAGCACAGGCTTTTTAAAGGGTCGAGTCCATAGAAAGAGGAGAGACTGGTCTCCTTGGCACCATCTGAGCATCTGGACGCAGTCATCACTGTGCTGAGGTATCACCGGGTTTTCCATGGCTTTAGGCAAACGTTTCCTTGGGGTTTAAAGCAGTTGGAGCTGCGCTTCTGTTCTGTCACTTGCAACTGAAGTCATTTTGATTCACACAAAGAAATGCCAGGGACAGGAACCCCACCTGGTGATTAGGTATTTTTCTTCTAGAGTTGAAATTTGTACAACATAAAATGCTTGTCTAAGAGGCTAGTGGGCCTCACACTGGCCCAGGTTCCTGATCCATTTGAACTACGCACACCTGATTTTCCTAGCTGGGGGCTCAGAATGAGTACAACATACAGTCATTTTTTTTTTTTGGCCTTAAGTCCCTGTTAACCCACAATTGTGGGAACTCATCGGGGGCATTGAATAGTTCCCATTATATAAATACAGGGGGAAGATTACGAGGACTTAAAAGTAGGCACTTTTCTGTTAATAGAATTACAAAAACAGCTTCTGGGTTTACAGTTTTATTTCTACTCAGATATGAAAGGCAATATCCTCGGAAAATTACCTGCAAATATCATGGCATCAATCAGCTGTCATGTCATGGTACATACATCATGGCATCAATCAGATCAGATATTCATCATGGTACCTACCCCTCAATATTTAGAATGAGTGGCCTAGAAAATGCCTGTTGATGCTGCCCATGTAAGTCAATGATGTGGACACTCCAGGCATTCTAGGTGGATCTCGGGACTTTCAACATTTGGAAAGGGAAAGAAGCCCTCACGAGGTTATCACTCCTGCTTCCCTGTTCACTGGACCCTAATCAGTACCAAGGGCTGAGAAAATGCTAAGTGAAAATGTCAGAGGAGGGGGAGTTAATGAATTCATGCTTTAATTTTTTAATCCTGCTAAACCTACAGGGGTGTTGTATGTACATCTTAGTATGAACATTTGAGTGGCATGTTCAGATTTTAGTGTGAGAGAAGGAGAGCATGGAGGGATTACCTGTCCTCTGGCCGTATGACCTGGAGGGAATTCATCTTAGTGCTACTGTCATGAGTGGGCATGGCCAGGGGAAGACATCCCGTAGATTCAGGCCCTGCTGTTTACATTGGAGGATGTTTGGGGCATAGTCACAAGTTGATCTCCTGATGATCTGCTCATCTTACGTTTCCATCAGATTTAATCCCAAGGCCTGGGTGGATAATGCAGGCTTTCCCCCACTGCTCTGCTGTATGACGTCTAGGACATTAAGAGAAGTGTTCACATGTGAAATAGGCAGCATCTGTCTGTGTGTTACCCCAAACCCTGCCATCCCCATCAGTATGAGGCACTCAGAACTCTCTGAGAAAGGGTTGGGGATGCTCATGAGTGGCTGTGTCTTTGAAACCAACACTGTGTGGCAGACAATTTGTGGGAGTGACCCTGACACTGATTTCTCTTTAGAAGTTATTAAAAATGCCCACATATTGATTGCTGACTTGTCTACGATGGCATCAGGGAGGACGGACCAGAAGGGACAGATAGCAATTGTCAGGATTTGGTGCCAGCTTGGAGTGAAGTGAACACGTAATTAGAGTTTGGTTGACTAGGCTAATGCTTCTGCATCATTAATCAAGAAAGAAAATCAGAAAGGGGAGAGCTCAGCGGTGGACCAGGGAGATAAAAAATTGTTTCTAGGCACAAAGAGCTTCACCGATTTCTGGTCCAGCCTGGGGGGAAAGGCCTACAGACCAAAGGGAAAGTCAGTTTGGATCCTTAAAAACACTTAGCAGAGCTCAGACCTCAAAGACAATGAGAATACTGCTGAAAAAAAAAGTAAAAAATAAATAAAAATAGCCATACTATTATTTTCCAGGCAAATAAAAAAATAGTAATATAAAGAGGCACCTTTTAAGTCAATGCATTTTTTTAAACTACAATTGTCCAGTTCAACAAAATTGAGAGAAAATGGGCATTCTCACAAATGTCTGGTAGGAGTTTAAATTGGTTTAACCTCTCAGTAATGCATTCTGGCAATGTGAACCAAGGTCTGACTAGCAAGCATGCTTTGTGACCCATCAGATACACATCTAGGAGTTTATTCTAAAAAGATTGAAAGCCTTCATGGCACAAATGTATTACAAAGGATGCATTTCACCATTTGCTACTATATGTAGTTGGGAATTTTTAATTGATCAAAATCAATTAAGCCAACTATGGAACTTTCTTATAATGAAACAGTAGATAATATTCAAATAATAATAAATGATGCGAGAAAGGATATAACAGTTTTGCTCAGTGAAAACAAAATTCATGTTCAAGAACAGCATAGAAATTGTGGTCTCTACTTTTATAAAAGGTCATCAAGGATTTTCACCCAGTTTTAAATACTTTCCTAGAGGGAGTAATATAACAACACCTAAAGTTTATAAGCACAAACTACATGACAACGCAGAGTGTCTAGACAGCATCCAAAATCTACTTTCTAACTATTTCATATTAAAATATTAACCCTCACAGTTTATGTCATTCTCAGAAAACTTAAGCTTGCTCGGAGTCACACAGAATTCTCTTTGATTCTAAGTGCCTATAAGGAATGAGGAAAGGCAGCATGGATTTTCTTTAAAATATATTTATAGATCATTTAAGCATATTTTAAAAATAGTCATCAATCTCCAATGTCCAGTGTCAGTGGGAGTGGGGTAAAGTGGATTCTGAAACCAGCCTGATACCTTCAAAAACTGTGCTGGAATGAACATCCGTGGAGTCCCTAGTCAGAGTTATACAGGTGATTTTACTTCCTAAAGAGCAGGAGAGATAATGCCAACTTATACACGTCAAAGTAGCTGTGAAACAGTGAGCGTTAAAGTGAGAGACCCCACAGAGGATATGTGGGCACTCCAAGAATGTTACAGGTGGGTGTCCTCATTCTCTGAGAGAAGTGATAGGTAGGGACGGTCACATCCCAGGTAGAAAATCTAGTCTCTATGTGTTAAGGTTAAGAATATTTCCACTGCTGAAAGCAGAAAGAAGGTTGATGGAGCTAGAATAGAGTCAGTGAGGTGGGCAGGGGCCCAGGAAGGGCTGGTTAAGTTAGATTTTCTAACTGCAACTCGATGCTGGAGGCAGAGTTTTCCTCCTACTTTCTCAGCATTTTCAGCTAGGACTGACTGAACGTTAAATTGAGATCAGACAGATTAGGAGGAGAAAAACATATAGATTTAGATAATCAGGGTGAGGTGACCTGGGTAACCTCATGAAAAAATGAAGACCCAAAGAAGCAGTTGGAGTTGAGTGTTTATATACCAAGTCGGACAAAGAGAAGGCAATTGTGCAAACATAGCAAGGGCAAAGAGTTTTGGAGTAGAGCATTTAATTGGCCTGGTAAGATAAAGTTCACTTAAGCAGATCTCTCCCTGGCTTGTTTGTACAGCTTCTCTTAGCCCTGCTACTCACCATTCGTGATGAGTTACTTTGCTCCTGTTACAGGTAAGGCATCTTTCCAGCTGGGAGATTTATCTCCTGCTTTTAAGAAGCAGAAAAGGGGATATTAGAGTGTTCTTCCTTACTTGTCATCTTTCAAGTGCCTCTCGCTCAAAATAATCCTTATGTCAAAGAAGTCCATCGTCGATGTCAGAGTCTGCCACCTTTCAGTGTCATCATGGAGTTTTTATTAAGATGTGGCATTATCTGAATAACCTTTAAAAGATTCCTCCTGGCTGCTTTTGGGAGGCTAGCCTGCAGGAAGGCAGTGTTCGAGGCAGAAAGGATGATCTAATGGGGTAAAGGATGGGCATAACACTAGTTGGACTGGAAAGGATGTGGCTTTCTCGAGAGTGGGGCTGAGAGAGGGGGACAGATTTGTGACATTTTGGAGCTCGTGTTGATTGGGGTTGGGGTGATGATGGGTTGAGTGGGAAAGAGGCTCTAAACTGTAAGTGGCTCCTAGATACTGGAACAACCTGCTCCGAAATAGAGAAATTGAGTTCCCCAGCCCTTTGAGTATAAAATAGCCCCACGTCCACCTCTCAAGTGGTTGAGATTGAGACGCCTGTTAGAAATTCAAGAGGAGCTGGTGAATCAGCAGTCAGATATCTAAGGCTGAATTCCATGAGGACACTTGCCTAGTCCTATAGCTTTGGAATTCGCCACAGTGTAAGTGACATTTAAGGCAACAGCAAAGCTGAAATCACCTCGGGAGAACGTGCGGATGAGAAGACACAGGACTGCCTTCCAACGAAAAGATATTGAGAAATGGTTCTTCCTCTGCCAACTACGTGTACCTTCTCTTTTCTTTGCTTCCTCAAGCACAATGATTATTATACCTTAACAGGTATAGCTGGTGCCTCTTCAGTTCATCTAAAATATGAGTGTGTATATATGCTAATCTGAAATCTTCATAGAAGATGATGTCCTAGATGCAACAAGTGTCTTTACCACTCAGGACATGAAGTTTCCCAACACAGTTGATGGGCTCTCTGTTTTCCCACATGAATCTCACCACGAAGACACAAGTCCAGAAAATGTCAGTTGTCTTCTCTCCATGCTTTAAGAAATGCATTATTATGATTTGCATTATTTGAATTTTATTTATTGCTCAAATTGCCAAATTTACTCCCCAACAGGTTCTAGTTTTACATTTACACAAATTGAGAAGAAAAAGAAGTAGAGATCAGCCTGTAATAGTGGCTATCGAGTTTTACTTTCCTAAGCTATCACTGGTATTTTATTAACATAAATATCCGTATTTCGTTTACCAACAAAGGTACATTTTTGTGGAATCTCTCAGTTCATAGTAATAATATTGAGATGCACATATAAATTATTTAAATGTATGTACATGTATAATTTATATGTATGCATGTACGTGTGTGTGTGTGTGTTCTATCCCTTTGAAGAAAGTGTTTTAGTGATTTAAATTTAGAGGACCTTCTAAGATATAGATTACAGAGACAAAATAAATCTATAGAGATGCTTGGAATTTGTTTAAACACCATCCAGCCTAACGGTTTATCTGTCAAAGCACTGAGAAGGTCCGCTTTGGTGATGTGACCTTCAGGGATGGCAATGTCAAGGTTGTGTTGCTTAGCTTACACTGCATCACAGCTCTCCCCAGCCAGAGGAGTAGACAGCAGTCATTTCACTGTTGGCCTAGTATGTGGAATGGGTTGTTGTTTCTTTTCAACCAGTCTATGCATTCTGTGACAGGCAGAATACCCAGTATCTGGCCCTAAGCCCTAAGATGGCTCCTTTGTAGTTCTGGCATCTGATCAGCAGTCCACTGGGAGGCCAGATTCTACTCCGAGAGATCCGGGCTCTTTGCCGAGGGTGCCCTTAGGATTCCAGAATCAGCAAGTGCACACCGCCTTTAAGTTTCAGCTTGAGGGATTCTGCTAATGAGCCATTGACCAGAGCAAGCTGCCTGGCCCAGTCCATTTCAGGGCATGGAGAAACACACCCCGTCTGTCAGGAGCGAAGCGGGGTGTGCTCGGACACAGCCTTCTGAGTCCGTGTTGCAATCTATCACAATTATCATTTGCTATTTCTGTTTCATTTGCTCCTTCGTACCTTCTGGAAACGAGGTAACCGTGACCACCCTTCCGTGTGAACATGCCTTCTGCGAAAATTCGAGATTGCTTTCTTCAAAACAGCTTTGCTTGGGGAGTTGCTAACCTCTCTGGCTTCACTAAGAAATAGAAATAGAACCCTCCTGTGTCTTGAAGGGGGGGGTGGCAGCGCTTTCCTCGTTACCCCCAAATCCCTCATTCCTTGGTGATTTCAAATCTCCCACTCCCTACCCCATCTCTGCTAAACATCAAAAATGGGGTATGGCTAGACCTGTAGGTCTACACAGTGATAACAGCTACTGACCCTCATGCTCTTGAAAGGACCTGGTCTGAGAGGTGGAGCTAACAATTTCTTGGATTCTCTGGCAAAATAGTCAAAGATATGCTCTTTGCATGTTCTTCATAATGTTGACCTAGATGCTTTTGCATTCTTCTGGAATACTATTAGCTGTAACTCTTTGTTCACCAGACACTCACACTGACTTATTAAGAGAGAGAGAAAAAAGAAATGATGTGGAGAGAAAGGAACACTTTTACACTGCTGGTGGGATTGTAAACTGGTCCAGCCACTACGGAAAACAGTGTGGAGGACCCTCAAACTAATGAAAATGGAACTACCATTTGACCCAGCAATCGCTCTTCTGGGAATCTACCCAAAGGAGATCTCAATGTGGGTACAAAGGGACACCTGTACTCGGATGTTTATTGCAGCACTATTTATAATTGCAAGGACTTGGAAACAACCCAAATGCCCCCTAAAAGAGGACTGGATGAAAAAGATGTGGTCTATATACACAATGGAATATTATGCATCAATAAAAAATGACAAATTCGATGATTTTCTGGTAACATGGATGTACCTAGAAGAAATCATACTGGCAGAAACAAGTCAGAAGGAAAAAAACAGATTCCAAATGGTTTCACTAATATATGGACAACCAAATGAAAGTACACAACTGCGGGAGGGGACCAGCTGGAGTGGCCAGGGAGGGGAGGTGTGGGGAACCCCCAGGGACCTCAATGAAGTGATTGATGTGAAATATATATATGTATAAATTAAAATAAAAAAAATTAAAAAGAGAAACGAAACCAGAAACTAAAACCATCTACTGTGTATTTTCTAAGTACCACTCATTTATATACTAATCTATATCCATTGGTAAGAAATGTAAGTGTTTCAAGCGTTAGGCCCAATTTTTTTGTGCTCAGTTTCACAAGGAAAGAGCATCAGGATGTTGCGTAGTTTCAATTCAAAGAGATGGGTTTTGATGTACCAACTTATGTCTTCAGGTCTAGCTGAGCGCAGGTGTTCAACCTGTGGATAACACACAGCGTCCATCTGCACCTGGACACAGGCTGCCAGCTTGAGTCAGTCTCCTGGGCAAGAAGAGTCTGTGCAGTCAGAATCCTGAGAGCTCAGTGGCTGCAGAGATGGTTCCCATCAGCTCAGCCCCTCTCTGGTTGGAGTGGAAGAGAGAGAGGCCAAGGAGGCCGAGAAGGTGTGTCACTCAACTTTAACCCCAAGGTCAATTGCATGGGCATTTTGTGGACACATTCACCCAGCAGATCCCGGGGCCACTGTAATGTACACATGTGGAAGTTGAACCAAAATATTGTGCTTTTCACTTACTGTCTCACTCTCAGTCTGTGTATGGGATGCATTCTTTTAAGTATTCCTACAAATAATCCCGGATCCTTTTTTCTTTAGAGCTGCATTTTCTCCTGGAGTCGTGATAATGGGTCAGTGACTGGGCGGCAGAAAAAGCAGGGTGGCACTTTCCATCCCTGGCTTTCATTTTCTCCTCCCAAACAGAAGGAGGTGAGTGGCAAGCATGGCCTGGAGGGTATGATCATCTCTACAGCGACTTCTGATTTACCATGGACCTCACTCACCTCGAGGCTGTGCACAAACAAGGACGATTTACCTCGACAAGTACTTCTTGTTCATTAACCATTCATGAGCGTATCTCCACAGGTGCGATGAATTATTCATGTGCACATAGATGCTCAGGAGGCTGTAATGGGGATGTTTAGCATGGTTTGATAGTGAAATACGCTTGGCCATACAAGAGTTGAAGTTAAATATTTGCAACCTAAAATCATGATTTGTGGAAGAAGAAAAAGTTTAGCTTTGTGCTGAGCAGTGGGGGAGTGATGAGGATGACTTCACCTAAAGTTAGAGTACGTAGAATTTACTATTCCCATAGTAGTAGATATGTGTGTATACAGATACATGTATACACATACATGCATTTATATGTGTGTTCATATGGATGCTTCTAGATATGTGTGCTCGTATGAATATGCATGTGTGTATATATATACATCTATATGTGTATATTTTTATAATAGGTCATAACTTTGGCCCGTTCATATTCTTCTGGGTGTCTTTCATTAAAACAGACAAAGCAAATAGAAATGACTCCTGTTATTAAATAGCAGCTCTATGCTTTTAGAAGGAGGTTGCAACAAACGTGGCATAGCTCGTAAAGGGAAGAAGAAAAATGCCTGCACACCACTCAGAAATTACTGCTCAGCCGTTTTTGGGCCAAAAGCAGTCATTTAATAACTTCAATTAAACTTTCAATGAACTTCAAGGGAAGGCCTTGTTGAAGGAGCCACACTCTGCATATAGAATGGGCTTGCTTTCTTCTTTTTGCTTCTTTGCAGTGAAAGAGCAAATCAAGAGATTGGCATTCCATGGCGGAGAACCCACCACACCTGGAACAAGCAACTTCATTTCTCAATACAATTATTTTTGTAATTGCTTTTTTTTTTTTTCCCTAGGGTGTCACCTATATTCTCCGTAACTACAATTGCATGGGAAAACTAATTATAGATTCTCATTCTTTCCATCATTTAGGTGGTGAGCTGTATTCATAAAATTACTTGCCACCAACCAACCTCCCCCCCCCCAAATGCTTCATTTTCCAAGCAATAAATAAGACAAGATTGACTTCTCTTCATTTCGCCAGAAAGTAAGGAGCTGAGTTGCTACAAGGATGTGTTCTTATTGAAATCAAGGAACGTAAGGAGGGACTTCACTGCTATCTGGTGTGGATACAGGACTCCAAGCAGCAGAGAGGGGAACGTGAGCATCCCAAACATCATCACCATTGGACAAGTAGGAAACAAGGCATTAGCCCAGCTCAACAGAAGGAGGTGATGCTTCTGCACCCCAGAACACAGAGGTCCTCAAGGACATCGTGGACTCCACGTGTCTCCACCGCCTCCATCTGCACACTGCAGCTTTCCTCCCTGTGGCTCCCTGCTGTCAAACTGTGGGAAGGCAAGCCCAGGCCCTGATCCCATCTACCTATACATGTGGTCTTTCAGATTTCCCTGAACCGAGCCTCCTGCCTCCACAATATCCCCTGTCTGCAGCAATGAGATGCCCCCAGAGTGCCCATGTCATGTGGTCAACCCCACACGCTAAGCAAGGCCCAGCCACACAATGGCGCGTTCATACCAGCTGTCTTCTTTCAGAACAGCAGGGACAGAAGCTGAACAATTGGATCTTTTAATCAACCTATGAAGGCACATTTATTCCCCCAGTCCTGCAGGAAGAGCCATTGTGTCTGCTGATGCGGGGACAGCTTCTATTATTCTTCTGCCACATGCGAGGATGACACACACCTCTCGCTTTTATGGTGTGTTTGTAAGACTTTTCCTTTTTTTTAAGAAGTTTTAGGTTGGCAACAAAATTGAGAATCAGGTGACCGAGATTTCTCATTTTTCTCCCCTCCACGTGGGTGGTGTCTGCTTCCAACATCTCCCCAAGAGGGGCACTCTCACCACGGCTGCACCTGAGAGGAGACATCGTAACTCCAAGGTCCGAGGTTTCACTCAGGAGTCACCTCTGGTGCATTGTCACAGGCGAGGGCAAAGCAATGGCAGGGGTTCATCATGAGCATCCCAACATCATTAGCATATCAAAGAGCACAGCCCACATACCCACACACTGACAAATGGCTGCAAAAACTGTGGTCTGTGCACACAATGGAATATTATTCAGCCACCAAAAAGACAAACTATATCATTCATCATTCGCATGGATGAAGTTAGAAGGAATCATGTGCATGGAAATAAGCCAGAAAAAAAAAACAGAAAAATACTGGATCATCTCACTTATATGAGGGATAGAAGGAAAACAGACAAACAAATGGACAAGAAAATGTTAAAACTGTCAACAGAAATGAAGCATAGACTAAGAGAGGGGGAGGGTGCAAAATTGGGGGAGGGATGGCCACAAGAGATTACGATGGGTCGTAGGTGATAAGGTGGTGGGAGAACCTTGGGATAGACAATGATGTTATATATATGTATGTGTGTACAATCTATTTAAAAAATAAATAAAAATAAAGTTTAGAAAACGATTTGTTTCATTTGTACTAGTTGTTAGGTTCTGCTGCTAAAGATTTGTAAAAAGAATTAGGTGTACTCTTCATAGAGAATGACCCCTTAAGTTTTCTGCAAAATTCTAGTACCGAAATAAAATTAATGAAAATAAATAAATAAATTTAAAATAAGTTTCCCTGCATGTCCACCCCACCCCCACCCTCACTGAGCTTGGGGCCTATTTTGGCATTGCTTTTGTTTTTCCTGTGTCCTGTGGAAGCAGCATGACACGAGCCTTAGGTGTGCGCCATGGAAGACCAGCACGTGGTGCATCTACCAGGTGACATTCACTACCGATTTCGTCGTTGTCCTCACATTGCCATGGTCTCCAGGGTGTCACATGATTACTGTCACCCACCATGGAGTCTGCCCACATTGGCTTCCCTCCCTTCCTAAGGCACATTGGTGGGACTCTGCCCTGTGCTCTTGGGGCTGGGGGCTGTTTCTGTCCATCTCTGGATAACACCCTGGGGTCCTGATGGACCACAGGTGTTTGTCTGCATGACCCCCACGGCCTCCCTTCTCCTGCACTTGTTATCTCTCCGGTGAACGTGAGCCCTGGCAGCATGCAAGAAGCCTGGGGGCCAGGAGAACAGGGACAGAGGACACAGATTCCACAGGCATGAACTAGTCACGCTCTGGACTCCCCGTGTCCAGCTAGAAGCAGCCAAACCTGATCCTGTGGCACAGGAAAGATGAGGAGCTGGTCGGGCATCTCGACACAGACAAGCCGGGCAGCGTGGCATGGCTGGTCACAGACGGAAGTGCCTTTGGCATAACTAGGAAGGAAAGGGCTAACCCCGAGGCCCAGCGCCCTGGTGAGCTCCTGGCTCCTCCTGGCTTACAGGCTCCTCCTAGAGGAGCTAGGTCTTGTTCCTCTCTGTTCTCTGCTAGGCCTCACTTCTCCTCGCCATTCTTCTAGATCGTTGTGCTTGGGGCCACGTGGTCGAAACTCCATCTGCAGCTTCGTCTGACAAAACCCAGTAAAGTCACAGCAACAATAGATGTCTTAGCCGGCGGGGCTGCAGGGAGGGCTTGGAGGGAGGGGGTCACAGGGAGCTGGGAAGAGATCCCATAGAGCACTTGTAGGGGGAAGCGAATGGAAGGAACAGGAGGCAGGGGACACGAGGCTGGAGCCTCTGGTGGAATGTCCCCTACGGTCACCCTACCACAGGCCTCGGGTGACTCTAGGTGCTCCCACGCCCACTTGCGAGGAGCTGAGGGGTGCTTTTGGGGCCAAGGCGCTCAGAGCTCCTGGTCCACAAACACCCTCAGGTAGAGCGTCTCCTGTGCCAGGAAACTGTTGGCAGGCGCTGCAGGGGGTGTGCCAGGGGAGATGGGCAGGGCAGCAACGGAACCTGGTACGATTGTTTCCCAAACTCAGCAGGGAATGCAGCTCCGGAAGCCAGGCCTCTGTGCAGAAGCACAGGACTTGGCGGACATCAGATGCTTGAGACACAAAGGACAGGCCAGAGTTTGACTCCCCGCCCTGCCCGTACAGAAGCTGAGGACCTAGAGGAAAACGCTGTCTGCTCTGGGCTTGAAGCCGAGGCTCAGGGAGTCTGGGTGCTGTTTGGGATGCAGGTCAGTGTCTCCAGGGAGGAGGTAGGCCTCAGGGAGGCCCTGGCTTTAACTATTTACTAGCTGGTGGCTTTTGCCTGAGGTCTGGTGGAAATACCTGAGAATACCTGAGCCAGACTCACTGAACTCTGTACCAGTCCTCAAGTTCAGTTCAAAGGCCACAGCATCTCTGGTCAGCTTGCAAGCTTTGTTTGTTTGTTTCCCTTTCAGGCCCTTTGTTGTTTGGCTTCTCTAGATTCCACATACAAGTGAAAGGATCCTATAGTCAACTGTTCACTTCTGACTATTGCACTCAGCATCACCCCTTCCAGGTCTGAGGCAAACACAGGGAGGGGTCCGTGGAGATGTCACCACATGGGAGGGAGGGGCACAGGGGATAGTGGGGATGGGTCACTGATGCCGTGGTAGTGGGTGAACTCTGGGACCATGCATGAGGAAAGGAATCAGGTCTTGTCCACCCATTACCAGTGATGCAAGAATATGAACTTGTTAATACATATACACCCATTGTCTTGTGTGATCCATTCACAGAACATGTCCATCGCTCCCAGGACCCTTGCCCCCTGCCTTCCAAAGGAGAAGCCACACACAGAAACCCATCAGAATTGCTTCAGCAGCAGCCGGATGCTAGCTGGCGGGCGGGGCTCCTTGAGTTAACAGTTAGTTTCCTTGTTTGAGGATGGAAAGAATTCTTGAATGGAAAGAGTGCGTCCAGCGCACCCTGGTGATGGGGCGGAGAGGAACTGCTGGTATTTTAAAAGTAGGTTGAAGTTACTAGAGTAAGAAATCTGATGTGGTCATTGAAATAAATGATAAAAAATGCATATCAAAGTTCTGTTGTAAACACAGATTTTACCATCTTAAAACTTACTGAAAATGACTTCCAGATCTAAATTTAGTAGGTACAACAACAAAGCTTCCAAGACTAGAAAACATCATGGAGATGATCTTTTAGGTATAGAGCAAAAATATGATACATAGATGGAAAAATAGCTTAAACTTCATAAAAACTTAAAAAAAAACCTGCACTCTGTCAAATACACTGTTCAGGGAATGGAAAGAATCTAAAAACTGGGGGAAAATATTGAAGCACAGATTTTATAAAAGACTTATGCAAACTATACAAAAGACTGCTAACACTCAACAGCAAGACACTCCAACAGACAAAGATCTGGATAACTCAGTGAAGAAGATATACAAGACAAGTAATAAGGTAACAATATATTCAGCCTTAAAGTGAAGCCGGGACCCCAATGTGGGCAATATTAGGCACTGAGGCCTTTAGCTGTGTCTGAAAAGCACAGAGGTGAAAGAGGCCTAAGCAGGATAAGGGCGCTTTACTTTGTTGCAACCCCAGGTGGAGAAGAGAGAATGGATCACCTGGAGGGTGTGTAGAGGAAAATTGGAGCCTTGGCTTTTAGGGAATAAAAAGAGAGAGAGATAAAAGGAAAGGAGCAGAGAGTGAGAGAGACAGACTTTTGGAGAAAGGAGAGAGATGAGAATGGCAGGTGGGCAAAGAGTAGCCCGAGTGACCAGGCCAGGCAGAAACACCCTGGAAGAGTGAGCTGGCGGTGGCAAGGAGTCATGGTGGCCGGCAGAAGAGTAACCAAGTGGAGAATGTGGCTCCGCAGCAAGGCGGCACAGTGAGCTGGTACCTGGAGATGGACAGGGATTTGGGAAGCTGATTTGTGCATCAGCAATTGTGGAAGAAATTTGAAGCAGCGGAGCAGCTCGGAACATGGAGGGAGAAGCAGCAAAGAAAGACACTGGAGAAAGACTGGACTTTGCAGGGTGCCTACCTCAGGCTTGGAGGGGCAAAGAGCACCATCTTGGACATGCGTCTTTGGGACATTTGGGACTGAGAATGGTGACTGGGGTCAGATGACTGCCACTTGTGGCTGCAAGGACTTTTTGTTTTCCCTGTTAATATTCCCTTGCAAATAAACCCTGTTGTTGAAGTGCATTTGACTGGCAACTACCACGTGTGGGTGGTACAGACTTGAGGGAACCTGGGTGGCAGAAGCTGCATTTTTAATGTGGTTTGTTGGATGGAGGCTTCTACCCCTTTCTGACCCAATTTCAAAATGAGTCTTCTCACGTTTCAATGTAATGATTACTCACGTAGTGCTCACACAGGTAGACTTGAGAAGTGTCCACATAAGATCCTGCCCACACGTGTTCACCGCCGTCAAGTCATCGTGGTCAAAGCTTGATGTCCTCTCACAGGGGGATAGGCAATTCAGCTGTGTTCATTGTGAAATATGAAGTCACAAAAAGACACTGAGCCTAGGGACAGGAACTGATCTCACAAAGACTCCATGTTACGGTTCCAATTGTGAAATCAGGTGCAAAAGGGGTAGACCAACCAAACAGCAAGCCACAGGAAAGAAGAGAGACTCTTTTTAAAACGTGATTTCTGCCGCCAGGTTCCCTCAGGTTCGTACCACCCGCGTGTAGCAGTTGCCAGTCAAATGCAATTCAACGGGGTTTTATTAACTAGGAAAATTAACCGGGAAAACAAAAAGTTCTTGCAGCCACGAGTGGCAGTTATCTGACCCCAGTCACCATTCTCAGTCCCAAGGGTTCCAAGGCCACATGTCCAAGATGGTGCCCTTCGCCCCTCCACACCTGAGGCAGGCACCCTGCAAAGTCCAGTCTTTCTCCAGCGTCTTCTATTCAAGTCTTCTCTCTCCAGTGTTCTGAGCCGCTCCACTTCTCCAAGATGCTTCAAACGTTTTCAACAATTGCTGATGCACAAACCAGCTTTCCAAATCCCTGGCCATCTCCAGGTACCAGCTCACCATGCCACCTTGTTGTGGTGCCATACTCTCCACACTGGTCACTCTTCTACCAGTCACCATGACTCCTGGCTACCTCCAGCCCAATACTCCAGGAGGCTTCTGCCAGCCTGGTCACTCAGGCTCCTCTTACCAGTCCATCATTCTCATTTCTCCTCTTCCCAAAAGTCTGTCTCACTCTCAGTGTCTGCTTTGTTTCTTTGTACATCTTTTCCCCCCTCTTCTCTCCTCTTAAAAGGCAGAGGGTCCCATTTCCTTCTCCACACACTCTTGGTGATTGACTTTCTCTTCCCCATGTGGGATTTGCAACGAAGTAAAAGAAGGAAGTACTCTCAGCCTGATTAGGCCGCTGTGTTTTTTAGACACCGCTAATGGTAATGCCTGAATTTTATGAACAAATTCACTGCCCATGTTGGGGTCACGGCTTCAATTCTATGACTTTCTGGAAATGACAAAGCACAGAGACAGTAAAAATATCAACAGTTACAGGAGTTGGGTAGAGGGCAAATAGGCAGTGACCATGGAATTTTAGGTCAGAGGATCCTCTGCATGTGATGTTGTAATAGTGGAGATGGAATCATAGAGATGGAATAGCATAGCAATACATAGTATAGATTTATCACAACCCATATGTATATGACACAAGAATAATTCCATATAAGTTACAGACTTTAATGATAACTTTCTTTTCAAGATCATAGCATCCGTTGTAACAACGCATCACACTATTATAAAATGTCACCAACAGAAAATACTCTATTTGGGGATGACAGTAGTGAAGGGATAATCATTAACTTTCTGGAAATATGAAATGGCTCTGAAAAAAGAAATTCTATTTCAAAAAATTACCAAATGCTTCACCAAGAACGAATACACCAATGAATCCACTCGGTCCACCAAGCCTTCATGGTCTGACAGTTGACTAGATATTGGTGCTTGCAGGACTTACAGAGTATATTTCACACCATTTTAGAAGTCGACTATGTTTAGAAAAGCATAAGAAAGAAATTAAAATGTTCATGAACTCCCATGACCTAGATGTATCATTAGTGGTGGAAATATTTTATAAATTAGTATTAAGTATCTCTTTGGCTGCTGTTCGCTTCTGACATTTAATTAGATGTGACCTTGTCTTACTGGAGTGTCCAGACTAAGGGACCATTTCTCCTCAAGTTCATTGCTTAGTTTCTGCCTTCAGTATCTGCTAAATATGTCATTGTAGTTAACTGCTTCAGAAACCAACAGGGTATAACTCCCTGGCCATGTCTCTGTGGTAAGTGCTCTCTCTTTCCTCAGCCCCATGTGTGAGGGTGGGATCAGTTGAGTGGCTGGATGAGCAGACAGCTTTGCTTTTGTCTCAGAATGGCCACAGGAAGTGGGACCCAGGGATCCTGGAGAGCAAGTCCAACAGATTCTTCCCTCAGCCTCTCGCTCTCCACCCATGGCTGTGGGTGAACAGTTAATGGCTTGAAACCTCAGTCTCCTCTTTTACAAAATGGGTCTTTATGAAGCAGACACACTATCCTGCCTATCGCACTTTGGGCAATGCTTAATTCTTTCAATACCAGTCTCTCAGAGACTCAAAGATCTATAAACTGCAGCTGGACTCTTCCTAACCCAGTTAAATGGGTTTATTTTGATTCTGCAATTCAGTTTAAATGGCTCTTTCTGACCTCACAAGCCCCAGAGTGGAAGGTTTGCTATTTATAAACAACGTGACTCTCCTTTTTTCAAGAGACTCTATTTATAGCGTTAGCAGAATCACCAAGATTTTTATGTCTGTTAAAAATAAACTTGTAAAGCAGAGGATTTTTGACTGAAAAAATGGTGCAAAATCATTTCCTGAAGAATAAAACATTGCAATTTTAAATTTTTTCTTAAGTAGTTTAAAGAGACAAAGATAACTAGGTTGGAGTGATAACTAGAGTCTCCTGGACTTGTCAGAACTGAGAGGAATTTCTATTAACTGGTCCACATTGTCTATTTAGATGTGGAAATTGAATTCCAGAGAGAAACGATATTCAAGGTCACACGGTTAGCTGATGTCAGAAAGGAGTTTAACACCAATGTGTCCTAGTCTGTTTGAACAACAATAAGCAGAGACTAAAAAAAGAGAGAAAGGTAAGCATTTCATGAATGTAACTACTCATTAGAAATTGTTTTTTAAGTCGTTTTTAAGTCACATAAAACCCACCATTCCCATACTTTCAGTAGGGGTGATATCCTAAAGTCAAAACCTCTACAGGGGTCTCATTTTCTACATGGTTAACTTTTCAGTGGATTTGTTGGGATTCATAGAAGCATGGGTTTTCACTGAACGTTTGTTTTCCATGTGGGCAGAGAAGCAATTCCTACAGCACATCTCAAAGATTATCTTCATGGTTGTGATAATTGCATCTCCTGGAAATTATATACGAGGTGTTCAAAGTCCATCCTGGTAGATTATTTTGTTCTTTCCAGATGGTCTGTTCTTCTGTGTAAATGCTGGACTCAGTTTCTTATGTTATGGGAAGGTGTAGGCTCTGCCTCACATACCCCCTTTCAAACTGTCTCCATCCATATTCATTTCCTCTATTCTGATCAGTGACTTTTTTTTTTTTTTTTACAATTATTTGAATTCTCCATTCTAAGTAGCAGTTTGAGTTTGTGGGAAAGGCAGCTTTGTAGTCTGGATACGATTACATTTCCATGGTTCATTCATACTCATTCTAACCTACATGATGCTTGAGACAAAGATGCAGTTATTAGTAAAGCATTCACTTGCCTTTCTAAGTGTCTGCTTATTATGTGCCTCCAATGGTCTGGCAGAGAGAAAGGGTGACCAATGAGACACTAATGCTCTTGGATTAGCCCTTACCATATTAACAGTAAGTCAGACTAATAGGACATCCTATGGGATCCTCAGTAAGCAGTACTAGAATGCACCAAATCCTTCTGAAGCTTTGTGCTATACATTCATCCCATTTTCCAACATTTCTGCAAGAAAATAGAATCAAAGATGGAAGAGTTAAATCCTAAACCATTAGATTGTTGAATCTTCTCACTTCCTGACTCTAATGTATGGAAACAAAGTTTGACACTGAACAAAATGGTTCATTTCATTGATTATTCAACTACCACCACCAACACCACATTTAGAAGATTGCATTACTTATTTTACAGTCATGGCCATTAAGGTGCATGAGTCTAACAGCTCCACTGGGGCATAATCAAGGGGCTGCAGTTTCATATATATAACGAAAATTCAGGGACTGCATTTTCATATATATAACTCTTCCCATAACAGCAAGGCTATATTTGGCTTGAGATATGATTGATGTTCCTTTTGAGAAAATGCTTTTTAAAGACACACACATTTGTTCATGGGTGTGCCTGAAGTTCTGGGAACACTCTACAAATAGAGTCACCAAGTGGAGCCTGGTGAGCCAGCTCAGGGTAAGGAGGAAGTTATTAACATTCTCCATCCTGCCCTTGCCATGACTGGGAATAAATAGCAGCTTTCTACAGAGAAACCTGACAACAATCAGTAGGAGGGGCTGTGACTTGCAGAACTTTCCCAACCAGATGGGAAGTTCATGATGCACTGTATAAGCCCAGTAGCCAACAAAGCATGTGAAAGGAGTCCCCGTTGTCGTCAGCCGAGGTGATTTATTCAAAGTCAATTACTTCATAATCAGAAGAATCAATACTCTTTGCTTCACCTTGAGGGTCGTTATCATCTCTTGTGCATTGTGAAGGACAGATATTTTCACTAAAGGATCCAGGTAAAATGTCACTTCTATGAAAGCATGACTCATTCCCTGGTTACTGTTTTGCATAGCTTTATAAGGTGACACGTATTATTCTGCATTCTGAGTATGACAATGAACTTATCAGTATTTAGACGCTATCAGAGAAGCAGGGCCACAGAGAATACTATTAAGACAAAGCTTTTATTAAAATAGGAACTAAGCCTATTTAATATATATAATATATATAATATGTATAGTATAATATATATTAAATTATATTATGTATATGCAGGAGATAACGAAGGAGTTCAAGGCTGTTGTCTCAGCTTCTCACCTGCTGGCATGATCTCCAAAGTCACTAGAGGTCAACCAGGGCAACCATTGGTGAAGAATGGGAAGTAAAATTGAAGACACCAAGAACAAACTGGAAATTATAAAGAGAGCTGGAGTCCATGAGACTAACTGCAACTTGTCAGTCATCAGCTCCAAGCCCAACAAGGCAGGCAGCCTGCAGAAAATGGTGTCCTTTACCAAAACAGGGGTATCCCTCACCCAGTCCTTGATGAAGCTAGACAAGGAAATCCAGCAAGAGGTGGAGGAGCTGCAATTTTAGTGCAAAATTAAGACACTAGTTTCGTCTCAAGTTAGCAATTAAGCCAGCACATCAACATCAGTGTACAAGAGTTGTAGTGTTTTTTTTTTTGTCACTTTAAACCAACATGTAGAAAGTAAATAACTGCAGTTTCACCTCCAAGTCATGCCAGTGTTTCTCGAGCCAAATACTTACCTGGGTGTATATTGGAAAAGGATTTATGGGATAGTCCAGTTCAGTGAAGTCAGATAAGCTCAAATAAGTTCAGATAAGGTCTACAGCCATCGGAGAAGTGATCGCCCCAAGGAGATTCTGCATGTTTCTTCATTTTTAAGAACTTCAAGTGCATAACTTTGTGTGTAGAACACAGCAAGGACATTCCTGTGTGTTTATATGTTTTTAAGCATCCTTGTTTGTTTTTTCACAGCATAGGGTTTCTCCCCTCAGGGGTGGTAAAGCTAATTTTCCCACCACTAACGTGCCCATTGTTGTCCACTCCTCTCCACCATTCTCCCAGCTCCCTCTTCTCTATTCTCTTCCTCCTCTCCTTCCTCCCTCACCAGCCTGAATGTTTCAAATCTATGATGGAGATTCCATAAAAATGCCTTTGTTATGTGACTCAGCAACACCACTCCTAGGTATCTATCTGAAGGAAACAAAAATATTAATTCCAAAGGAAACACACTTTCCTATGTTTATAGCAGCAAGAACTTTGGGAATTTACCTTTTTAAATTTGCATATATTTGTGTATTTATATTTATATTACATTATTGTGTACCCCAGGGATTCTCCATTTCCCTAACACCTGGTAACCATCCTACTCTTTTGTGCCCTTCACCTCTCCTGCCTTCTTCCCTCTCCTCCTCTCTTACTCCATTAAGAACTTTTAGAACTTAAAAAAAGAATAATAAAAGAAAAAAAACACATCAACTCCCAAATTCTTTGATATCATAGCATGCCATTGTATCTGCTGCTCAAAACCGGGCTTCTATTACTACTTGGCTGAGATTGTGCCACTAACTCCTGGGCTCAGGGCATCAGGAGAACATTCCCTCCACTCTTTGCTTCTTGGGACACTTGCATTTAACACTTAGCCATGTCATGAGGAAGCCCAAGCCTCATGATGGCACCATACCCAGGTGATGCAGGTATCAACTTTAGCTGATGTCCCAGCCACAGGCAGAAAAACTGCTAGAGATGTGAGCATGGAAACCTTGGCGGTGACTGGAGATTCATTCTCTAACTAAACTGATTGAGAGAATGTGAAAATCATCCAGTACATGTAAAGCAACCTGCCTAGGGAGTGTAGAGCTCAATTTAGTTAATATTTGCAATTCTAAGACACAATACAAGAAGCATATTTACTGGTTTAGATAACAAATGAGAGTATTTGTTAGGAAAAAAAATGTTGTTTGGAATAAGCTTCAGTTCCCAAATGTGGTGCAATAATAATAATAATAATAATAATAATAATAATAATAATAATAATAATAATAATAATAATGCTAAAAACACCTTGACCAGAGAGCTAATAAAAATCTAGAACACCAAAAAAAAGAAAAGAAAGAAAGAAAAAAGATTCCTGTATGTCAGTAAGTTAGAGAAAAATAAACATTTTTCTAGAAGTTGGAGGAAAGAAGTCATGTTGTGGTGAAAAGTCTAGTAATACAGCCTCCTGTGGCAACATATTAATTAAAAAATATCACTGATTATGTTGGTAAAATGTAGGCAGAGAGAAATGAGCTAAGGAACAAATTGCTAAATATAAAGAAGCCAGGACTTTCTGTATTCCAAATTCTAGCTTCTTCCCATTTCTAGGATCTCCAGATATCAGAATGATTCTAAAATTAAGAAGGACTGTCGACAATACCAAATGCAAGTGGGTTATTCTATGACCAGAGGGCAATCTTAAGCGTCTCAGAAGAATTTCTGGCAGGCCAATTGAGAAGAGGTTATCCAAGGATCTTCAGGCAACTTCTTGCAGCAATAGTGTGTCTAAACCCTGAAGGCCAATTTCCAAAACCAGGTTCCCAGGAAAACCCCCCGTACAGAAGGGTGATTTGACTTGGTCTCATGGAAAGAACCCACATTTGATTCATGTAAGGATGTACACAAAAAAGGTCTAAATAAATTTCTTGCAGAAGCACCACCTGCTTAGATGTAAGGATGGAGGACTACTGCAAAAATGCAGGAGGGTGTCAGGAAGCAGACCTAGATGTCTCATTCGCTGCAAAGACAATGTGGTTATAACAAAGTCTGGCACAGAAGAAGGAATCATGAGCTGAATGCTTAGCCTAAGGGGGTGGGGAGAAAGTAGGAGTAATGGACCCTATTCAAGACTCGAGGGAACAGCTGGATTTCAGAATTGCTATGAACCAGTGTTAAGGATACTGTCCAGTATCCTTCCCCATCTTGTTCTAAAGGAGAGTCAGTAAATATAATGTGATACTTTCTTTAGCATTCAATGTCAAGTGCATCTGAGGTAGATAAGTTGTCTTTATGGTTTACTAGTCTTTAGATCAAGGGAACCAGAAAACTAGGATGTGTGCTTAGGACACCACACCCATCAAGCAACTTAAATGAAAAGATTTGGACCTTGCAGCTGAGCCCAGTGCTGTGATAGGATAAGATTCTTGTAGACTCTTAGAAGTGAATGAATGTATTCTGAAGCTTAGAGCAAAATCCATGATGGTGATTGGAGACCACATACTTTAGGCATTTTAGAAAATGAACTTGTCGTTCCTTGCTTCTTCAGTAGGAACCAATGACTCTTTCCTTTGAATTGGACTCTGTGGCATCTGTCTAGGAGATGGCAACAAATCAGTCCCTTGGCCAGTTTTCAAGTTCAAGTTGGAAGAAAATGCCACATACCCTCTTTTGGAACCAGGCACCCTGCTAGAAGGAGACCCAGACTGTAAAGCGAGAGCATGGGGAGGTGTTGCAGTGCACAACTCCAGCTGGGATCCCAGCCCAAAGCCAGCATCGACATGCGAGGGAGGAAGCCTTGGCTTAAAGCCCATCCTACCGGCTGCCTAGTTTCAACCCCATGAGAAACAAGTGCCATCAAGTTGAGCCTAGTCATGTCCCAGGCTTCTGGGAGAGAATGCAGAAACAATTGTGGCTATTTTAAGACTTACATTTTGTGAAGATTTATTAGAACACAGTAACTGGGTGGCATATCATGTAATAATATTTGATGAATATGTGACACAATGATAGAACGATGGAGTTTTTATTATTGATTCTACTTTGTGGAGGGTTTTGCTCTTTGAAGTAGTACTCAATTCGCACAAATGTTCCAAATTTGATAACTCTAGCATTCAAGTAGCTATTTTTTAGTAAATATTTTTGTAGAGCAGAGTTAATTTGCCCTCGTTAATGTTTCATTTCAATCTTCTTTCTACTTTACCACGGAGAGGTACTTACAAATGCAGCACTTATTTGAATTTTTATCTGTCATTTTCAACATAGAAATGCAGACTCTTCCTTCTTTTTCTGGTGTTGATGATGTAACTTAATAAGAAATAAACAATATGTGCAAGATGCTGGGTTTAGTGAACTTCATACTAGGTTCACATGCATACAAAATGTGTAAGACTCAATTCCTATTGTTTGCTTTTTATTTGAAATCAAGGTAAAATAATGAACATGGATGGATGGTCTCTTGGATCAAGTTTCACCAGTGAAAATTCAATCCCTCCTGCAAGGACTCAATCTTCGAGAGATCAGATTCACAATAATAAATTTTAGGCTCATGTGTTGCCATTCAAATACACAGGAGGGTGAAGTAGGTCCCAAAACAGGAAACTTTTGCTTGGAAAAGCTTTTGTGTTGAAGTGTTTTTAGACCTTTTTGGCTTTGCCTGAAATTGATCGCTATGAATCTGATCTCTGGAAGATTGAGTCTTTGCAGGAGGGACTGAACGTTCATGGGTGAATCTTGATCAAAGAGGCATGCATAGACGTTCATTGTCTTACCTTGAGTTCAAATAAAATGCAAACAATGGGGACTGAGTCCTGTCCATTTTATATGCATATAAAACTCGCTTGCAATTGCTCAACCTGCTCTGATGTCTTGCAGGAACGCAGCGGCAGACCATGTGCACGCCCATGGCTGGACGACGTTCTCTCGCAATCTTATGAGTCAAGGGTGGCGTTCCACTGCCTTCTGCCTGGAGGCTGTTGCTTGCTGGCTCCAGGTCTGAATTTTTCCTTTGCGAAAGTGGGTGGTGGACCCAGAAACAGCTGTATGGTGGTCTTCAGCTTCATTTCCCTTACCTGAAAATAGGGAGAGTTGGTCTGGCATTACCAGCCTAGAAGCTAAAGAAAACGCTTGTGGACTTTTTCTGGCAACCTCATTGCTATGGAGATGGCCAGCTAGTTACCGTGACCTTATGTTTTCCTAAGTCTCCATGTCGTCCTCTCCTGGGTATGTTTTGTATCTTCCTTGAGTATCTGAGGTTTCATCTAAGGCTGCAGGAAGATGCATGGGAGACAGACCCCCTGGCCTGATCCCTGCCTCAGCCACCTTTAACCCCTGGCTCATGAGATGCTATTTCAGAAGCGGTCCTCCCTGACCCAGCAGCTGAATGAGGTGTCACCGCTTCCTTCCTAACCTGCGCTGTCCTCCTACAGCCCATGTCACACTCTGCAATCATCTTGTTTTCTGATATCTCTGCCTCATCATATCGGTCAGCCCCATGAAGGTAGCGATTTATTGTTTCTGATGTACATCAGTTTCTCTCCACAACATTTAGAAATGTACTTGCCTGGTTTTATGGCTGCTGCTTGCATGTGTCTAATGAATAAAAGGCACAGCAGCAGCTCACCCTCAGCCATGGACGGGGGCTGAGAAAGTTTTCAGAAGCTGAAGCAAAAGTCTTATTTACTTTCCTGCGGCCCAGCAATGCTCATCTCTCTGCGACAAGGTCTAAGATAGTATAAAGAGTCACTGAAAATCCTAGGCCGGGCATGGTGGCTCATGCCTGTGAGCTTCAGCCTATGAAGAGGCCGGGGCCAGCGATGGTGGTTCGAGTCCCTCCTGGAGCCCGTAGTGAGACCTAGTTCCAAAAAAATAGCTGGGCATGGTGGCGCGCACCTGTCATCCCAGCTACCTGGGAAGCTGAGACTGGGGATGGCTTGAGTCTGTGGTACCCCGGGCAATGAGAGACTGTGGTTCCATGAGCAAAAATAGCAAGACCTAGTCTCAAAAAAAAAAAAAAAAGAGTCACTGAAAATCCTGCATCGATGGGAAACCACGTGGGCTGCGTGTCACTTGCATGCAAGCAGCCACATGTCGTGGACAGACTGCAGTGGCATTTGACGTGAGCTGGCGAGTCCACAGCCCAGAGTGGCTTCTGGAGCCACCTGCCCTGGGCTGAACGCATATCTCTCCTTTCGTGTCCAGCTTTGCTTCCCGACTGGCCCTTGCTGGACCGCCTAGGCTCGGGCTGGCACCAGCCGAGGCCAGGATCCTCAATGTCACTGCTGCATGGCTTTCCAGGTCACCACAGTTCGCCCTCCAAGCAACCTGGCGACAGGTTCGCCCATGAAGCTACCTTGGCCGAATGAAGCCCTGGCTCCTTCCCGCTTCTTAACCCTCTGCGCTTCGACGCTTTGACGCCCTCTGGGCGGGAGCCGGGTGTGAGGACGCACAGGTCGCCTCATGCTCAAGCTGTCGCTCCACTGAAATTGAACAGGACTCCGCTGGAGTCCACCACCGGTCAGTCCCACCGGGCCGTGCCCACACAGCCCACGTAGCCTACGCAGGCTTCCTCTCGATGCTTTATTCCTCTTCAGAGACTGTGTTATTTTTCTCACGGTGATGATGGACTCCTGCACTGCACGTGACTGGGGGGGGGTGAGAGTGGGAGGGTGGGGGCAGGGCTCGCACCTGTTCCAAGTTGTCTTTTATTTTTTATCTTTTATGAATATTAAATTCTTCAATAAACTCACTTTTGCTCGTCTCAGTTTCTCTTGGCCAACAATAGCATCCTTGATTTCCTTCTTCCTTCCGCAAATTTTTAAAGTTCACCATCCCAGACATAGCTTTATATTTCTTTCTTCTCTTAACTTCTATCCTAGTTATTTATTATAGTATTTAGTTGATTTTACATCGTTAACTACCCCAGGGATCTCCCACCACCCTATCACCCATGAAGGAACCATGCTTGCAGCAATAAGCCAGAAAGCAAAAGGGAAATACAGGATGGTCTCGCTGATAGGAGAGATAGAGGGCGAACAAACAGACAAGAAAAATTTAAAACGAATAATAAGAACGAATAATTTAAAACTAATTGTTAGCAGAATTGAAGCACAGAGCATAATGGGGGAGGGGGAATTGGGGGTGAGGGCACAAAAGGTTCTGACCATCTTTAAACAAGAGGCTTCGGGGAGCACTCTGAGCCGCCTGGGCAGAGCGCTGGAGGGTCCAGCTACTCTCCGAGGGCTCATGCACAAGACGGCCAGACTGTGTAGGGAGGAGCCAGTGCCAGGCTTTCTCGGGCTTTCCCCAATGACCCAATGGCTGTCAGTAGAGCACCCCACTTTCCCTGCCCTGCCAAAGGGCTGCCCTGACCACCCTAGCAACACCCAACAGATCTTCCTGCACCCGCATTTTCTGCAGCGCACTCGCAGGCGCAAAGCAAGCGACTGGGTCAAAAAAGATAGCAACGGAATCATGACGCAATAAGAAGCTGGACGGCTTCGGAGTCACTCCCAGTACGGAGGGAACCTCCCTCCCCCTGCAGAGAGCACCCAAGCCATCTGTGGGCTTCTGGAGTGAGGACGGTGGGGAGGAGGCGGTGGGTGCGATGGAGAATGCGAGTTCCGAGGAGTCAGGATGGGCAGTCACCCCTCCATATGTGTTCTGTGCCTGCCCCCCCCAAGTCTCTGGTGGCTTCTAGCGGTATCTCTGACCTGGCCATGGGGTGCAGATGACGTCTGCATGGTGTAGGGCTGGTTCCCGAGTGCTGGAAAGTCTTCCTAAGGATTGTGAACTCTGCCTTGCAGGGTAACTGATAGACACAAACAGGTTTAGGCAGCAAATTACTTTGTCAAATTTACAGCTCAAAAGCTACCTCTGGCTACAGTGCAGGGGTGCTCTGGAGGATGCTATGACTAAAGTTCGGAAAGTTCTAGAACCAGCGGCCACTGCCTGTAAGAATATCGTCACTGAATCCAGCACAGGGGTCCATGGCGAGGGCAGGGGGAGATTGGGCTCAGCGACCTCTTCTTAACAAAGGCTCTTGTCTGTGGGTCCCCCTCCGACCAGAAGCTGCACCCCCCCCCAAGGTGGAGGGAGTGGGTCACACCAGGTCATCATCCAACTGCCAGCAGAAAGGAGAGCGCTTTGCTCCTTGTCTACAGGACACCAGTTCCGCTATCTGTTGACTTGTTCTCTTCAGCTCTCCAAGAAGATGCTCGGGCACACTTGCAAACCCTCTGCACACGCGAGTCCTCCTATACTGGAAGCTAATTCTGGAACCTTCCGGCAAGGACAGTTGGAGCCACAGTTGGCCCCGGCTCTCTATTCCTGTTGCTTTCTGGGTTTGATGCTGTTCACTGAGAACTCAACACTTCCTTTTCCCTGGTGGTGATTGGAAGAACCAGGAGACGGCTGGGCCAGAAACGGAGTCAAAATTCTCAGAAAGCAGAAACACAGAGGGAATTCCCTCTGTGCCCATCGGAGGATTCCCTGGAGATCAGCGCTGATCTGTGTAATCCAGAGATGGATTCCCTTCTGAATAATGACTGGGGGAAGTTGCCCGATGGCACGGATTCTGGTTGCAGCCACAGGCTTTGGAGTCTGTGATTTGCCCGCACCCGTCTTACCTCACAGGCGGATTGGATGGGCTGGGATAGGCTGGCACCACTGGCATCCTAAGGCTGGTGTTGCTGACATGCTGAGGAAAGCAGGAGATGCCGACAAGCATGACAAGGGTGCCGGCCCATCTGGACCCTTTCGGAGCCTCTGAACAGATCTTGGTGGCTTGAGATGAGAGACAGAAATGCAGCGTTTGCCTCGGTGGCACCTGGCTCTGATGACATCTTCATGTGTTTCCGCATGTTCCTTAGGCGCCAGGTTGCCATGTCTCTGCGCTCTAGAAAGGAAGGAGCCATCTGCTTGCGGGGGGAGGGGAAACTGGAGGCATCAGCCTCACATCAGAACTTGCCGAGGGCTTTCGGGAGGTGGTTTGGACAGAGAGTCTTGGTCTTGGGTGTTGGTTTCGGGCCAGCTGTGGTCTGCACAGCGCTTCTGCACGGGGCCACGGGGCCCTTCCCAGGGATGGCTAAGGGCTTGGAGCAGAGAGGACCTGGCTATTTCCATTCTGAAGATGAGACCAGGAGGCTGAGGGCTCTCCGTGTGGACGGAGCCGGGACCCCGACGGGGATTCCATGGGGGCCCCAGTCGCCCCCTCCCAATCTCTGCTCTGGGTTTGTGTGGCTGAGGCTGCAGGAACCACTGCTCACCTGTGCTTCTGGAGCCAGTCTAGGGCCCCCCAACACCTGCTGAGTGGCTTAGCAGTCAGAGGTCAGCCCCTCCTCCCCCCAGCAGCCCCTTGAGGGCGCTGACTCCCTTGGGGTCCTTGGCAGGTCCGTTCACCCCCAGATCTCCCGTCTCACCTCCCCCTGGCCTTCTCCCTGCAGGCCTCATTCAACCCCCCCTTCTCTACAGTGCACCAGTCCCAGCAGATGACAAGCCCACGCCACTGTGACTTCGGCATGCTGATTGCATCCGTGGTGACCCTGCTTCCAAACCCAGCGACCCCTGAGAGCTGGGGCTCAGCTCCCCAACACAGGAATCCTAGGGGCACCATCTTGCCCCCCTGCCCCAGGGCCCTGAGGGGTGGAGGAGGGGCGGCCAAGAGTGGGGGTGCAGAAGAAGGCTGCACCCCTGACCCGCTGCTGCTCCCAGGAGGGCGCCTGTGGCCCCCAGCCGGGAACAGCCTTGCTTATGTTCCCCCCTCCCCCCACACTGCACCCCGGGACAAAGCGGGGAGCTTGACTGACAGCTATGGTGCAGCACTGACTGCCGATGCACAGAGGCCCAGAGCCAGGAATCTGCCCCCCCAGGCCTGACCCGGCCCCCCGCGGCTCGCGCATCACTCCTGAGCCTTGTCCTCAGCTCACCTGCAGCCTGGCTGGTGCTGGGGAGGGCACAGGGAGGCGCCAGGGGAGAGACCGGCTCAGGCGCAGACTTGGGGCGCTGGGAGCTGCCGGGGAGTGACACCCCGGCTTCTCTTGGGGGACAACACCCCGAATTTCCCGGCAGCTGGCTCCCCCAGAAGGCCTGGCTTGCAGACAGCCTCATTATCTCAGCACAGACCCGCGCTCTCCACGACGCTGTGTGCTGGGCTAATTTTAGCACCAGGGGCTGATTTCAGCTTCCAGAAGTTTACACTCAAGTCTGTTTCCAGTGCAGGCAGCGCCCGCGCGGCACTCAGCGACACTCTGAGTGACCCCGAGGCGTGTCAGAAACTTTGGGGCGCGAGTTTGGTGCCAGAATTAAAAGTAGGATTTTCAAAGACACGGTGGCATGCGCCTTGAAGCGCAGCCTAGAGTGCGGCTGAGACTAGGAATCGCTTGAGTCTGCGGGTTCCAGACCTGCCCTCGGCCAACATAGCGAGACCTAGCTGGGCGTCGTGGTGCACGCCTGTAATCCCAGCTACCTGGGAGGCTGAGGCTGGGGATTGCTTGAGTCTGCAGGTTCCAGACCCGCCTGGGGCAACATAGCGAGACCTAGTCCCAAAAAATAGCTGGATGTGGTGGTGCGCGCCTGTCATCCCAACTACCTGGGAGGCTGAGCCTGGGGATCGCATGAGTCCATGGTATCCTGGGCAATGTGAGCCTGCGGTTCCCTGGGCAGCATAGCAAGACCGTGTCTCAAAAAAATAAAATTAAATTAAAAAATGGGTTTTTATATCTTAAACAACTTGCATGACTTGCAAAAGAAGAAGAGCTGGTGGCTTCTCACCCCTTCCTTCCCCCCTTCCTTCCACGGGGGACCTTCCAACCGTGAGGTTTTGCCCAAAATACGTCCTGCCAAACATTGACCTTAAAGCTTGATCTGCTGTCAGCCTGGGAGACAGCAATGGCCACGCATGCCCTGTGCTGGCCTCGCCCCGATGCTGGAGGGATGCTCGGTGAATCAAGAGACCTGCAGTTCCTGTCCTTGGTGGGCAGTGAGGAGAGGACTTGGCCTCCTGCAGGGTGGCTGTTGCTGTATCCCGGAGACACAGCATGTGTGCAGTCTTCAATCAGGTCCTCCCAGCTGGGAACCCCGAATGACCTTGGTACACCCATGCAGGATCAGCCAGGAGCTAGGAGCAGATTACTCGGTCCACACAATCAATCAGAAGGATGGGGAGAGGCTGGGAAGGGTCATTCCATGGACTCCGCAGTGCTGTCGGGCTGTGCCGGGCATCCTGACTCGGGAATGATCAGAGCGGTGAGGTCGGAGGACATGGCTGGCACCACCCTTGGCTGGCTGGTGGGTTTTGGGCCATAAGTTTCCCTGGTAGAAGAAGGAGAAGTCATTTAGGCTGGCGGATCATGGGGGATGAAGTTACAGGCGTGCTGGTGGACACGAGATCGCCGTCACGAGACCTGGAGGGTGGACTTAGAGTGAATGTCAGCTGACGGGATGTCACCTCCCGCTCCATCAGCTCTGCCTCATCAATGACGTGTTCAGATGTGTGCTGGGGGCTCCTGGCTTCAACGGCGAGACAGTCACCTTCAGGACAGCTTGATTCTGGATCTGAGGAGGCTTTGTGTGCTGAGGCTGGAGTGTGTGCAGGAGGCGCCTTAGAAGCCAGACCGGCTTCTAAGAACTGAGTCAGCAGACGCTTCTTCTGAACACCAGCACTGGCCCTCATGGCCTCGTTAACTATGGTCATGTCTGACCTGCAGACCTCGGGTGCGGGAGTCCTGATTCCTGGGTGAATCTCAGTAAAGCCCGGGCACCAGGCGTCTTGGCTGTGTGGGCCCTGGGATCAGCTGTTCTCAGCCCCGAGGTGGAGGTGGGCTGCGAATTTTCTTGCTTCTGGCTGGAAATGTCCACAGGAGCGACCGCCCTTCCTGACTCTGCTTCCCCAGCCTCCACCATGGTCCTTCTCCCTGCAGTTGCTGGAGCCACCTCTCTCCAGCCCCCAGTTTTACTAGCTGCAGCTCCAACTAAAATTGCATTCGCTTAAGGTGCACGAGGCGGTGATTGATGTATTAGGACGTGATCAGCTCAGCGGTGCAGTCAGCATCCATCACAACACAGAATTAGAACTTCCTTTCCTCTCATAGTTTACAGGTGTGCCAGTGACATCACTCTGTCATCGGGGAGCAAAACCTCACACCTCCACGTGCGTGCCTGCCTCCCCACCTTGCACCGGTCCCCCTGCAGCTTTATCTGGTGATGAGAACTTTTAGACGCACTCCCCGAGTAGCTCTCAAGTCTGAACTACTGCAACGACAGCCAACGCCTGCTCTTCATCCCGCAACTACAGCTCGGTGCCCTCCAACGGGCCTTCCAACCCCCGCCTCGGAGTCTGCCTTCTGCTTCTGCACACGAGGGGATTTTGGACTCCGAATATCCTGAGATTACCCTGCACAGCCTTTCTCTATCTGGCCTCATTCCGTGTCATGTTCCCAAGGTCCAGCGGCCAGACTGTAGCAAGAAGGCTTTCTTCTTTTATGGCTGGGTTACCTTCCATGATGAAGATATGGATGGCATGTTTGTATACACATGACATATATCATATATAACAGTATCACAGGTGTCCTATATCATATGTGTCCTATATAACCAGTACATCAGAAAGCTTTATATGCATCGGATATAACATGATATGCATTGCATATGACATTGTAGCATGTGCCATGTGCATGACATATCATACACCATGATATCATGTGCCATGTGCATGACATATCATATACCACATGACACGTGTATGTCATATGTCCTGTGCATGACACATCATATACCATATGTCGTGTGCCGGTGTCATGCATGTGTGACATCGTATGTAACACACGACATGTGCCTGTGACATGTGCACGACACATCATATACCATATGCCATGTGCATGCGCCATGTGCGACGCAGGTGACCGGCTCGCCAGATGGGACTTTTAAAAAAAAATTATTTATATATAAATATCACATCATTATAATCCCAGGGATTCCCCTTCCCCTCCCCACCATTCCCCTCTTTTCCCCCTGCCAGAAGTTGTGTGCTTCAGTTTGGTACTTAGTATGTCTTGACTTTTCTTCATGGCTTTTGTTGATTTTTTCCCTATATCCCATATATTAGTGAAACCATTTGTTTTCTTTTTCTTTTTGACTTGTTTCTGCTCATATGATTTCTTCTAGGCCCATCCATATTATCATAAAATCATCACATTTGTCATTTTTAATTGATGAGTAATATTCCATCGCATACATAGACCGCATTTTGCCTCGGGAGTTCCCACGCTCCAGTCTCTTTCCTCACGTGTTTTTGCTCTTCTCTGGGGCTACTGGTTCTTCTGTGTTCCTCCTGCACTAAACGTTCAGGGGCTAGGCCTAGTTCCTCGCCTCCTGTCCCTCCCTCCCTCACCTCCTCTTCCCCTCAACCTCCCCTCCTTCCCTCTCTCCTCACCCCTCCCCCTCCTCCCCCTCTCTCCTCCACCTTTCCTCTCTTTCTCTCTTCAAAAGGCAAGTCTATTCTGATATCATTGCACATTGTAAAACTTTACATTTTTATTATTTGCTTCGGCGCAACTTGATGAACACAACGATTCATGTAACTATAACGACAGACAGAGAAACATGTCTACCCAAGGCACAAGTCCCCTAATGCCTCTTGGGAGTCAATCATCTCCTGTTAGGCATCTAACTATGTATAAGGCATTTATTGTACGCACACACACATATAAAAGACACTTAGTGAAATGGGAGTCTATCACTGAATTTTTTCTATTTATTGAAAATTGTATTTCCGTTGATCCTATGTCTGCCCTTGACCTTAAGCTCAGTAAAATCTGGTCCAGTACCTCTTTATAGCGAATAATAAATTCAAAGTGACTTACGTTTTTTTAATGGTTAAGTAATAAAATGAATAACACATCAAAATTAAAATAATTTAAATTGTAGTTTCTGTGATATTTTCTAGAAACAGCCACGATCAAAGTTTTTATAACATTCATGGCTACTTCCACCAAGCAATGGCAATGTTCAGAGTTGACAGAGAACTTATGACCCAAAAGTCTAAAATACTCACTGCTTTGGGGTCATTACTATTTGACAGGTAACATCATGAAACCTTTCAGCCAAGAATCAGGGTATATTTCTCTGCTTCTGAAATCTACATAAGCTACTCTCATCAACATTTGTATTGTTAACATATAACTCTTGATAAACTTTTGCATGCTAATTGATTATATTTTGAAATGAATCTAAGTGACATTTTTTATACACTTCAACTTTCATGTGTTGATTGATTGTGTGGAGACATAAAATTGATCGTGTAGAGACATGAAATTGAGTTTTCTAAACTAATCTTATATCTGATGGACTTCCTAAAATCACTTGTTCTTTTCAGCAACTGCTTGTAGACTCATTGGGGTCTTCTAAATAGACAATCACATTGAAGGCTCAGAGTGATAGATTTGTTATTTTCCACTTGGCATGACTTTTATTTTGTTTTTTCTGATGTGTTGCATTTGATAGAAACATCCCTAAAATAATGAAAAAGAACTGAGAGAGTGGACATACTTCTCTTGTTTCACTCCTAAGGGCAAGAATTCAGTCTTTCACCATTAAGAAGAATGCTGTTAATATAAGGTTCTTGGAGGTGACCATCAGATTGATGAAATACATTTTAATTTCTAGGACTTAATTTTTGGAAGTTTTTAACAAATGGATGATGAATTTTGTGAAATGTTTTATAGCTCCTGAGTATTCTTATCATTTTCCTATTGACTCTAATATTCTATCACATGAAATATTCTCCATTCTATATAGTCTATTCTGCATTGTATCACTCCATGGCAATCATTGGCTGTCAAGTACAAAATCAAACTTAGATGTCTGGGATAAAACCCATTTTCCATAATCTATGGACAGCAATCTGCTGGTTCTTCCAGCTCTGTTATGAGGAATTTTGGTTTGTATTTGAAAAAATATCTTTGTTTTTGTTATAGAAAACGACTTCCCTCATTGATTGAGTTGGGAATTGTTCATTCTTCCATTTCCTGGAAGAATTTGTATAGAGTTGCTAATTTTAATCCCTCAAATGGTTGATAGATATATGCTAGACAAGTCAAATGAGTCATGTGAACTTTTTGAAACTGAGTTTACTTGCCTGCGATTCAGCTTCGAATATTCTCTTAACTGGAAGTTCGCACCTTGATTGGTTCGACCTGGGCTTCTTGCCCGGTCTTGAGGTTACTGCTATTGGCCTACGAGGACATGTTTGACTTGGGCCAGGAAGTTTGTGCTTCCCTGTAACGGAATCAGCCTCATGTAAAAGAATGAAGCTGAGAAAAGACATTTCCTTTGATGGAAAATAGGGCATAGTTCCCAGAGGAAAGGAGCGTGGATGCTGAGTGATACAAACACAGGTTCCCATAAATTACCCACCTTGTTTTCTGCCAGAGCTGCAGAAGTGGGAGGGGTCCAAGAGTGCAGGTTGCAGAGAGGAAGGCAGGACTACCTTTCAAGCAGAGGGAAAACTTGTAGCAATCAAAATGTCGCCAGGGTAAAATATATTTGAAATGTGGAAAACATTTATCTCATTTCTGCAGCGCAGATGTAAAAGATTGAAACTTGTTTTCAGAGATAAAGTGGATTTAATCAGAGAGAAACATTCTTATTTCAACCAGATAGCATCACCAACCATAATTTCTCAGAATCTGTGCTTCAAAGGTATTCCATGTCACTACAAGATTCCTTGATAATGGAATTGAATGAGCCAAAACTTTTGTGGCTATTTAGAGACAAGGGTATAGCAGATGAAGGGGTATCAGGATGGTGTGGGAAAAGAAATTCAGTCTGGTTTGAGATACATATGGACTCTGGAGCATAAGAACATTTGGGGGCAGAGAGAAAGAATATTAAACACCTATTGAAAAGTCTATCAAAACTTGTCCTGGCCTTTCCAATTGCCTGCTGCCTTATAGATTCAACAAGTAGCAGTAGCACAAAAGATAACTCACTGAATACGTGAACATGGTTTGGGAAAGTGAATAAATCAATTTGGCTGGAGGTGGGAGTTTTCTATTGGAACCAAATAACTAGTGGATAAATCTGTCAAATCAATGAAGTCTCATTTGATGTACTAATTAATCTCTTCAAATGTTTCCACTGCTCTATAGGAAAGACAAGAAACAGATACAAGGACATGGTATTGTGGAGAGAAATTTCTACAGTAATATTTGTAACCAAAAGTTTCTGAAGACATTGGCCCAGCATTATTTTTGTGTTCCTTGCATTTAAACGACAGCTCTTTCCATGCAGTAATGCACGATCACTTCATTTTTATTTTCAAATCTCAAAAAAACCTATTTTTGAGATGTCTTGGTGTGCCTTTGTTGATGGAAAAAGTTCTATGGAGGTATAGTATCCAAATGTTGACTTTCCATGTTAACATGAAACTCTTCTTTGCACATTAGCAAATACTTAGTAAAATACTACATTGTGACACACACTTTTATCTTGATTATATTTTTCATTACAGTGTTCATACACAACCATTTTAATGGAACTTGTGTGTCAAAGAAATGCTGTTTGCATAATTTCATGATTTATTTAATCTTTTTCATAAATTATGAATTTTCAGCAAGTTTGAAATAGTACCACTACAAAGTTCAAGTGGGATACTTGCAAAAAATGTTTCACGAGGAAAATGGCAAATGGAGAGACTAACTGGGTTCTGAACTTCTGCCACTAACTAACCGAGGGACTGGCAAATCTCCGGTGTATGTGACACCCAGTTGCCTGGGTCACCTGGTTTATCATAGAAGAGATCCACTGACTATCATCAGCATCCTGGATTTCACTTGAGGATGGTGAGAACTGGATGCCAGATAGAAATGGCAAACGTCCATTACTATACAGTGTATCACTGCACAGCTTTTCTGGAAATAGCCCCATAGAGAGGAACGTCTTGAGGAACGTTTTGAGGAGGAAGCAGAATATAAATAGAAATGTGAGGATAAGAAACTCCCATTAATGATACTTTGTCATTTATATCAACTTGAATCCAATAGGATGGAAATCGTGTGGAAGATGCTGGATGTGCCTGCTGGTACCTGTGTTCCTGTCTGGGCTTTGCTGGGTGCCTGAGATATCAGTGAACCTCACCCCCCAATTAGAGATAAGCTTTATTGAAAAATGCAAGCTCAAGTGCTTGGCACCTCAGGAGCTTCAGGAGGCTCATAAAGGCACCATTCTAGGCTGGGACGCCGAAGGCACACAGCAACTTAAGTTCTCCCCTGAGCCACAGGCAGCATCTGCGCAACTTGATAGACTCAATCACAATGAAATGCATTGTGACTCGTGGGCCGCTCAACAAGACACAGGGACTCCGGCTGAAGTTCAAGGCTGCAGGTTATGACTGGGGCACCAGGGTCCCCAAGCCAGCTTGGCCAGAGAGACCCCAGCAGTCTCTGTGACAGCCTTTTATAGAGCAACACCACCCCCAGCCCCTATTGTGATGCAAGCAAGTGTAGGACATGTTCCCAAAACTGCAGGACACGGTCCCACATCCCCATAACTGCAGGCTTCCAATAATACTGACATCCATCATCTACCAGGAGGACGACGTGGGCATCCATCATCCATCAGGAGGACAAGATGGTTGTCAGGAGCAACCAGGAATAAGGGGAGGCAGACACAGGCTGTGGGGTCAGCCAGCCATGGCGGGTCCTTTCCCCCGAGGGCAGAGAGAGGACGCTGGCTTCAACATGGAGGTTTTAAACAAAATGGAGCTACTTTGGTTCATCTGTTCCCACCACGATGGACTTAGAGCCAATAGGTAAGGAGAGTTACGAGCATGCACTCATATCAACAGCACCGAGGTTCTCAACGATTCCAAGTGGGACAAGGCAAATGGCTGGAACCTCCAAATGCCCTATCAGACCTTCAAAGCATTCCTCAAGGTGGCATAGAAGCTGGTCTGTGGTGCTCAACGCCCGCTGGCACTGCTCATTTCTGTATGCAGATGTGTTTGCTCTGGCAAAGGGAAAGAAGATGAATGAAGAACACAAACAAGAGTCCATTTCTTCTCTGCATCTTTCAGTGGCTTTGGCACAATAAGAGCTCTTTCTCCTGGGAGGACAGCATTTCTAGGAGGCAATAGGAAAGGAGAAATTAAAGGAAAGTAGAAAATAACACAAAACATATCCCCGGGCTCTGAAACATGTCCTCATTCTTAATTCTGTTTTACATCTTAATTGTTGTTTTTATTTCAGTTTTTTTTGTATAGTAAGTTTTCTGGGAAAAGGCACCATCTCTTACAATGTAGCGCTCAATCAATATTCACCACAAAGCACGTGGCTCCAAGCATCCTTGCATAGTAATTTTGTACATTATTATTGTTTTTTAAGTAAGTCATTGTCAGGGAACCTGAGGCAGGATTTGGGAGCAAAACAAAGATTTTATTAAAGAATCCTGGCAGAAATCATCCAGAAAGAACCCCAAGATGAGAGATTGACCGTGCAGAACTCTAAACAACCTCGTGCCACTATCTGGATGTATTTTAATGCAAGAGACCAATGATTTTGAAGGTTTATAGATAAAATCTCATCTGTAGCATTTTTTTATGAGGCTCCATCTTGTCCTCCAGCCGTAGAAGTTGAGTATCAATATTTCTCTGAAAAAAACATGAAATAGCAGGAAAGCAGTAACTATGGGTGCTGTGACCTAGAGAGAGAGATGTCGGGTGAGAGGCACAAAGTGCACTTTCTGTGACTTGTTAGCAAAAATGCCTCTGAGACAGAAATAATGCAAGTGTGTCTTTGCATAAGTCATGCAGAGGGCGACGATGTATTGCCTGGGTGGAAGGTGGGAATAAGGAAAGACGGAAAGGGTCTATTTTTCCGCTTGTTCCTGGTTCACTTAACAATGGGGCATGTTTAACAGGAGGTCCTGGAGGTATATCCAAGGGCCTTTTCCTCTGTCCTGTTCTATCAACATTTCATTAAACACTGATCCAGTGCAAGCTACACGCTACACGGCAAGTATAGATGATCTGTGATAGGACTCCTGGGGGTAAAATCAAGATCTCCAAGAACCCAGCAGAGTCTTGTAATTATAAAGGGAGGGAAGAAAGGGCAGGGATGGAGGGGAGAGATGGAGGGAGGGGGAAGGTAGGGAACAAGCGGTATGGTTGTATACCTGATGTCTTAATTGTCAATAAGACTTTATGAGGGGAGGCTGGGTCTTATCACTCTATCACTCTCGTACGTTTTATTTGCCTCCTTCAGACAGATAAAGTAGGAGCTGAAGCTGATATCAGATTCATGCCCATTTGCCATTACTAGGCCAGTCTCATCTGCCCCTTGTCACGAACTTGGGCACAGTGGACACATTGGTAATTATAAAGGAACATGGTACATTTTCCTGAAAATGTCAACTACTGGCTTAATTTTGCTTAATTAATTTTGTTTCATTTCTCCAGAAGGACCTTTCTTCCTTGAATATTTAAAATCCACATTTCAAGTCCATCCCCTAACATTTGCCAAGTACATATTTTTGTGCCAGGAACAGTGGGATGAGGTCATTGCTCTCTTTATTAAAATCCTAATCAATAAGGATGGACACCCATCCTTATACAAATCATATTATATTAATAATATAACATATTATATAATAATATATTAAGTCATATATTAATATTAATATTACACCTACATTATGTATAATATTATTAGACCTATATTACATATAATATATAGCATATATTATATACTATGCAATATATAGTATACATAATATATTAGATATAATATACGATATAAGTATATAATTATTTTAGTTTATTATGTAAATAATGACATTTTTATTTAATATATACTAATAAATGCAAATACATCAATATTAATTTTGCATATATCAATATTAAATATATTATATACTATTGAATATACCAATAAACATTCATAAATATAAATATTTATTATGATTGTATAGATAATGCATAACATGACAATAAATTTTATATATAATATACTATATATCACAGATGATATAGTAATATATGCCATATATTAACATAATATGATATATTGTCACATATCAATATATGATTAATATATAATAATATAAAAGTAACCAATGTATCATATATGATTAATATATAATATAAAAATAACTAATATAGCACATATGATGCATAATATACTTTTTATATATTGCAGTATGCATTTATAAATACAATTATATATTAGATATTATATTAGTATATTATATTAATTATGTGTCATGTTGCATTATATAGCTATCTGATAATATAATTACTTGCTGTATTCTAACAAGCAATGATACAACAGTGAGGGCAACGGTCCACGTAAACACGGGTGCGGGGCAGGAAGAACGTGGACTAGGAAGCTCTGGGAACAAAGTTTCAGATGGAGCCAGACCTCGGATTCAACGTTAAATCAGAAGCTAAAATACCCCTAAATCATTCCTGCCTGGTGGAGCCAGATGGGGCGGGGCTGCAGTCCGTGACATCCCGCTCCGGTGACGTCCACGGAGCGGGTCACCGCTGGCTCTTCCCCCAGTGACCCTGCGGCCCCTGGCCAGCTCTCGGCCAGCGTTCCCGCTAGTAGTCTACCTGCTGCCCCTCCCTACCTTATAAGACCGGAGTCAGGAGGATGCAGTGGACATACTCATCCATCGTCCACCATCAAGTATCAGACGATTGCTTAGAAAGTCCCTTGCGAGGAAGGTCTATCTCCGAGCCATCGCAGCGAGGAGGACATAACACCTACGAGCTCTCACGGAGGGACAAGAGTTTGATCCCCAAGAGCCCTGGATGCCTCCATCCTTGGCCCTGTCGCCTTAACACGCGAGGCCATTTTGGCTTATGTCAGTTCTTCCTAAGAGCTGTTAATAATTTCTTATTCAAATCCCTAAAGGACTTCATCCGGCTACTGGACCGTGTGGTCTCTCTGGCAGTGGAAAGGTGTGGTGTCTTCTCTCAGTTATCTGGGGAAAATAGAATGGGCACGGAGAGTTGGGAGCACAGTTAGGACTTCAGCGCTGCGTTGCCATTTAGTGTGTTTCTGCACGAACACTTTCCCTCCGGGGCCAGTCTCACGAGTGACCGTGTTTGATGGTCTATCTTCCATGTATCATGTTCAGAATAGATAGTGTGACCTGTGACTCTTGTCATAAAACTGATGAAGTTAACTTTACCCAGAACATAAGAAACCCTTCTTCCATCACCTTTTTTATGCAAACTCTGGCCTCCTGAAATCCTTAACAATGATCTACATCTTCATAGAAAAGTGGGAAACTCTGACAGTTCAACCAAACTTTAAACCTGTCTGGAGAAGGAAGCAGAACCAGGCCACTGAAAAGGCTGCCTTTTGTGTTTGGGTGAAGATGGATAAGCCACAACTGCACATCCAGTTCCTCTAAAAACACAAATATTGAACAACTGTAATATTCAAATGAGAAGCTGACTGGTGGCATACATTATAGAGCATCCATATAACGGGACATGTTGGAGTCACTGAAAATGATGATCTAGATCTGCATTTATTGGTCTGGAAAACTGTTCGAGCCCTATGAAAAGTGCAGTTGGTGAGAAGCAGGTGCCGTCTTCATTTAAAATTGCACACAATTATAGAATATATATTTTCCGTGTTTATATCTGGCTCTAGATCTGTCTGGAATGCTTGTTAGAATATCATGGTTCATCCAAGTGAATGGATCTGGATGGGGTGGTTTAAGAGTGCTTTTAATTTCTATTTAATTTCTATTTTAAAATCTATTTTAAAGCAATAAATAGATTTCTTCTTAATAAGAGCAGAAAGCACAGGGTTTATATAAAGTCTTAAAAGGGATGTCTCTGAAATTTTACTCTCAGAGGTTGGAATATTCTACTTCTAAGTAGACTAAGTGTCATCATAAAACAGCAAAGGGTTCAGAACCTACACAGATGAGAACATTTTCTTCCTCAAGCATGAGGTCTTCCTGGACGTCCAGTTCTTACATTCTGCTCTACCCATAACCCCAAAACCCCAGGCGACCTATGTGCCACCATCCAAATTCCTGCGGGTGCCAGCATTCGTAATAACCCCCAGTAACCCTTGACTGTAGGTAGCAAGGTCCTTATGTGAACCCACCCCACTGAGTGTGGGCTGCAGTGGGTGACTCAACTTTAATGAGCAGAATAGTCCCAACAGGACATGCAAGACAGCTATTAGAGCCCACGGCAAGCTGGCATTACCCAATCTATCATTCCCTGTCTTGCCCCCCTTGGGGAAATCAGCTGCCATGTCTAAAACACGTGCTCATGTAGGTCGGCTGGAGAGGGGAGAAACTGAGGTCTCCAGGTGATAGCGAGGAAGACCCCGGGGCCTGCTGACAGCTCAGACATAGTGTGCCAACAGCATGAGGCAATTTTCTGAGAGTCTTTGAGTCAGAAACACCCAACACAGCCACTCCAGGATTCTTGACTTAGAGAAGCAGAATGAGATGATAAATGGTTGCTGTCCTGAGCGGAAAGCTTTTTGACATAATTTGTCATAAAGCCATGGAGAACTAGCAGAATTCCAAACCCACTTGACAAGATTCCTGCCTTAGGAGTGTGCAGTTAGATGCACTAATCACAGCTGTCACTTGCATCCCAGGCTCCTGCCCTCTGCCACTTAGGAAAGATTCCTTGGATTGCCTAACTGGCGGTGGCTTCTTCTTCCTCTTCCCTCTTCTCTTTCTCCTCCACTTACTCCTCTTCCTCCTCTCCCTCTCCCTTCTCCACTTCCTCCTCCTCCTCCTCCTCCTCCTCCTCTTCTTCTTCTTCTTCTTCTTCTTCTTCTTCTTCTTCCTCTTCCTCTTCCTCTTCCTCTTCCTCTTCTTCTTCTTCTTCTTCTTCTTCTTCTTCTTCTTCTTCTTCATCTTCATCTTCCTCCTCCTCCTCCTCCTCGTCCTCGTCCTCCTCCTCCAAACTTATGTCTTGTTCCTGGAACTAGGTATCTAAATTAGATACCCAATAAAACATGGAAGATCTGATGTTAGGTCAAAAACTGCCTGTTGTGAACTCTTACTCACTTTCCCTGAGGGCTCCTTCCTCTAGAGTTGGTAATTAGCTTCCTTCCCACATCAGTTCTTAGAGCTAACAACCTAGGTATTTACCCAGACAAAATGACAACATATGTTCCCACACAAAGATCAACTGATAAATAAAAATACAACACATGGGTTTTCCTGGGATTGAAGCACAAGATTATGGGGGTAATTGTCAATTGTAGGAAATGCTGATGATTTAGTATTAAACTGATACAAGTATGAAAGCACTTCCATTTTGATTAGAGTGGACAATGCATGTGGGTACTACTGTTGGCCTGTCAACACAATAACCATGGCACAAAGTAAATAAAAAATAATAAGCCAACAGCAACATGATAGACTTAAGATCAATTAATATCAGCATTAAATGGAGGGCGCAGAGGACTATGGTGGATTATGGGTGCTGTGTGGTGGGATAGCTGTGGATGTCATACACGAGGACAGAGATTCTGCACCACCAATCAGTTAGCAAGGATATAAAGACTATATATATATATATATATATATATATATATATAAAATATGTTGAAAAATATATTAACATTAAATACAGTGTATGCAAATATTCTGTAAAATATATAGAGTAGCTGAATAGATAAACAAAATGTAATGGTGTGTTACTTATCTGAAGACTCTTTGGTAGAAAAACATAGATAGGTTATATGCAAAATGATGAATTATGTATCTTGCAAACATTTATCAAAAATATTAGGGTGATTATAATTCTCTATAGAAAACGCTAGAGTGACTATAATACTATCAGACAATGAAGACTTTAAAGCAAGCAGTATTAGCAGTGGTAAAGAGAATTCTATGATAAAGGTGTTGATTTGTCAATTTAGAGGAAGATCCTCAACCTCAATGCTTAAATAATAGAATGTTGAAATATCTGGATAAAAACTGATAAAACTGAAACCACAAATTAATAAGAATAAACTATTACATTTGAAAGTTTAATATTGCTCACTCAGAAATTGGTAAGAATGTAGACAAAATACCTCTAAGGACATAGGAGAACTGAAAAACACTATCAACTAACTTGATCTATGAGTATTTTTAGACTAGCTCCAAAGTGTAGAATGTAGTGTTTGTGGATATTCTAAGAATTCACCAAGATAGTCCATATGCTGTTCCACAAAACTTTTAAACAAATGTTTATCAAATTAAATTATGCAACATTTGCCCATAATAAAACTATATTAAAAGCTAACTTCAATTGTCTGAAAGAAAGTCAAGTCATTGATAAAGAAATTCCTTCTAAGTGACCCATAGATAAAATAAATGATTTGTAATATTTGGTATTATTTAATACTAAATAAAAAATAAATGATGTTTAAAAATAGATCAAAAATAATTTCTGATATTATTCAATGAAGTATTTTAGTACTGAAACAAGATTTATGAAATGTAGCTAAGAATTAGAAAGAAAAAAATCTATAGCTATGAATGAGTCTATAAGAAAAGAGAAGATTTTTTTAAAATGAGAGATTTACAATGAATAATCTAAATTGAATTAGTTGGAAAACCAGAAATAAATCAAGTGCAAATTAAATAGAAGGAAATAAATTATATTGGTAAGGGCAAAATACATTTAAAAATAAACAAAGGATAGAGCTGACAAAATCAAAAGGTGAATCACTGAAAAAAGCAATATGATCTATATCCCCTACACTGCCTTCCCTCCCTCAGTGAGACTAAATAAGAAACAAGAGAGCTGACAATATATTGCACATTGCAAAAATGAAAAAGACATCACTGAGGATCTGATGAGTCCTAGATGATGTTATGAAACTTTTTGTGAAAATAGAATTTTCAAATTAAATTAATTAAATTAAAAAAAATTAAATAAAATAAAATGGAGAAATTTTGTCAAGACACATATTATCCAAACTGTCTCAAGAGAAAAGGGAAGATAGAAATAGCCCTATATGTACTATAAAAAATGTTAATTTGTATTTAAGTATATTTCACAAAAGAAATTCCAGACATAAGTAGCTTAACTGATGAATCTAGCAGACATTTAAAATAATAAATGAATTCATTCAGAAAATAGGGAAAAAGACATTGTTCAATGTGTTACATGAAGCGTTATTTAGATATCAAAACCAAACAAATAGATGCACAAAATGGAAACCAAAGACTGCTATCTATGACAAACAAACTTGAAACTCCTTAGCAAAATAATTATTAGAAAATCATATCTGACAATAAGTTAAAATGACATTAGAGCATGGACAAACCAGGTTTATGCAGTAGAGATTGAAAGGCATGACAGGGTGATGAAAAGCTTGCAATAAGTAAATACGCTTCACTATTATTGATGGATTAAATATAAAATTCTACATAATGATCCCAAAGTTTGGTGTAGATTGTCAGCAGACATAGGGTTAACAGGAACTTCCTTGACCAATAAAGGACATTTGTGAATAATAATGTATTATAAATATTAAATCTTATACTATTATATCTATTATATCTACTGATAAAATTGTGAGCAAACACAAGGTGATGATACCTTCATACCACTCATATTTCCAATGTATTGGAGCATTAAATTGGTGAAACAAGATAATCAAGAAACAAACTGCATATAAATAGATGGCATATTTAACTTCCAAAATGACGTAAGAATAAATAATACACAGAAATAAACTAATATGGCTTCAGAAAAAAATCATAAAACATTGCTGAAATACATGCAGATATACAAAGAAATGTGGGGAAATACCATAACTGTGATTTTGAAATATCAATCACATTCATAAGTACCTCCCAGATTGATCAATAGAATCTACAAAATGTGAAGTAAATTATAACAATTTTATTACAGTGACTTGTAACCTGAGTTTTAAAGACAAAAATCTAGATCTGCCATGCGTCAAAGTACATCAAAGAACTCTCTTCAACTTTTTTGAAGAATAATGGACAAATAAAACAGTTGAGGAGATAGATACTTACATAGACAGACCTACGTACATTGTGGGATGATTTTTATGAGCAATACACTTCACTGATCCATCACTTCACATAATTAGCAATGAATTTGTGTGTGACAAAAGTGCTTAAGCTACTCTCAACAACTTACAAGAATGCAAGCATCATTAACTAAAGTCACTGTGTTATACAATAAATACTCAAAACATAATATTCTTGTAACAGTGTGCTGTTTGACCTCTCTTCCCCAATTTCCCTTTCCCCTCATCCTGGCAAACACCATTTTATCCTCCATGTCTGTGAAATTGACTTAAAAAAAAGATTTCCTTTCTCAATGCTATCCTACTGTGTTAGCCTTTTTGTGTCTGGCTTATGTTTCATTTGCCATAATCTCCTTCCTATGCATCCAGGCTGTTGAAAATGGCAGGATACCTTTATTTTTATGGTTGAATAATATTTCTTGACATCAGGCTATATAATATGGATGTGAGTGTGTACATCCACATAGATTACATCCATACCTATGAATCTATATGACTATGATACATACGGCAGGTTTCTTCATTGTTATTTCATTATCATGCTAATGAGGAAAATGAAAAATTGTTAGCACAGAATGGAGCATGCTCATTTACGTCATTTCCCTTCAAACTTCAGTTTCCAAGAACCTATTCATGATATTAAGTCCTTACCATGTGTATCTCTTACATCTTTCAAACTATTTATCTATTGAAGCACATTTAGATTATTTTCATATCTTGACTCTTGTCTTAATAAAGTGAAAAGGCAAATCATAGAACAGGAGGTCATATTTTTGCCCAGACACATTGAGAAAATATTTTTCCAGGATTAGAATTTCTACACTAAAAGATAAAAAGGAAACTATACGCAAACCAATAAGCGCATTTTAAAAATGTGTCAAGTGTCCAGTATATTTAGTCGCTAAGGAAATGATCGTTTAAACCTCAATAAGCTACACATCCTTGGGAAAGCCGAAACCATCACCCAAAATATTGGTGATGGATGGAAAAATCTGAACTATTCTGCACTGGTTTTGAGTGTCAATTAGTACAGTTACTTTGCAAATCTCTGGTAGTTTCCAACAAACTTAAATATACAACTATCCAATGTTCCCATCCTTCCACTCTTAGGTATTTCCCCATGAGAAATGAAAATATATGCTACAGTCAGACTTTCACAGAATGCTCAAGGAGTTTTATTCATAGAAACAACCCAAAATATCTCTAATATCCATGAACAGGATAATGGAAACATAAATTGTGATAGATTTAGTCAATGAAATACTGATCTGAGATATGTGTATGTGCCTATAGGAATCTATTTTTATACATGAAACTTAACATTTATGCTGGTAAATGAAGAAAAGTGTGTGTTAAGGAATTCCAACCGGAGCAAGTGTGCATTGTCATATTTCCTTCAATTCCATGCAAAATTTAGACAAGAATTTTAAATTTTAAATGATGGACGGACGTCAGAGCTGTTGACTCTGGTGTGGGTGGCAGCAGGACTTCCCTGGCAGGTGACAGGGGGGATCTTCTGTGGTGTTCATTGGGGTCTGTTCTCACCGTGGCGGGTTTCACATGAGGAGGTGCATGAGCTGCATGCATTGCTCTGTTCATCCGAGTCTGTGTGCTGCTGAACCCCTGTTTGTTGGCCAAAACTAAGCACCAACACTAGGCAGATCACAGAAATGCACTTTCTCCCATTTCCGAAGGCTGGAAGTCTGAGGTCAAGGGACTTCGGGGTGGGATTCTCATGTGGTGTCCTCATTTGCAGACAGCTGTGTTCTCTCTGTGTCCTGTGATCTTCACTCAGCATATGAGGAAAGAGAGTTGGGGCAACCCTTTCTCTTTATAAGGACATTGGTGCCACTGGCTTAGCATCCCATTAGCATAACTTAACCTTAATTAGAGCCTTAAAGACCCCCTCTCTAAGTGTAATCATGCTGGGAGTTAAGGCTTCTACATAAGAGTGTAAGGGTAGGGGGTAGAGTGGGACAGAGGATTCAGTTGGATATAGTACTTGTTAGATCAAAAAGAAAATGAAACTGAGAAATGATAGATTTATATTTTTTTTGGAAATTTTTCTTCTAATGATTCGAAGACTTCATACTATCCAGGGCCACATTTTTATGAACATGGATAATAACATAGGTGTTAAAGTATCCATCAAAGGAAACAGATGGACTCGCCTAACATGCGAAGCAACTGAACTATGTTGATGACAGTGGCCTTCCTGCTAATATTATTTCATCAGGGAGGGAGTCAGGTATGAGGTAGCGTCCCTTTAAATGAGACTTGGTTGGGTTAATGCGCAGCCACATCTACCACTATAAATAATCATTTTCACTAATCCATTTATCCCTCTGACATGTTGGAGTGATTTTCCAAGATGTCCCATCAATCAACCACCTCCACATATTACACATGTGACAAATGACTATTTGATAAAATCCAATTCAATCCCATCGAGTCAAAGTTGCATAGCAAATAAGCAGTTGAGGGTGAGACACATGTGAGAAATTCAAGACAGCAGCGCTGGCTTTTTCCTCCTCCAATGGGATCACGATGCCAATGGAAAATACCTTCGCAGCCACTCATCGGGATCTCATCCTGGGTTATCACTGGGAAAAGCCAGGCCTTTCCTAGGTTGTCATTAACCTGCAATGAGCCTGTCTTCTGCTTCCAGACATGGCTGTGGTTGGAGCTGGAGAGCCTCTGTGTGATGAAGACACACTTGGAAAGGTGGCTCCATTCAGAGCTCTGCCTGGGGCTGGCAAGGGAAACAGCTTGCTGGGTGGGGACGGAAGGCAGAAGAATAAGAGAATACCCAATGCAGGCGTTCCAGAGGGTGATCTCCACAACAAAGAGAAGTTCCATGTTCTCTGACTCACTTGGTGAAGGATAGAGATGACCAGCCAAGGGGAGTTGGAGCAGGAGACTTAGGAAGAAACATGTGGAGCAGACAGGTGCAGGTGGGCAGGCTTGCTTCTTGGCTTTCGGTTCACAGCAGGGACTCAGGGACATGAAAAGTGACATGGAGAGTTCGACCTGTGGGGAGTGACCATAAAAGGCTTTGTCTTGGTTTGTGCTTTGATTTGATCCATTAATCCCAGAAGTGACCATGAAAGCCTTTGTCTTGGTTTGTGCTTTGATTTGATCCATTCATCCCAGACTAGCCTGGTCCTTTCTGTCCCTTTGCTGTGGCTCCCTGCCAGCAGGAGCCCTGGACTGTGGCAAGCTCGTGGGTCTCAGCACCTCTGCTCTGGGTCAGCCCTGTTTATTGGGATTTTGCCCAGGGGGGCATGGGTAACTTTGGTTCTCATTGGGAAACCATTATCCTTTCTTCTCTTCTACACACTAGTCCATTGATGTTCATTGCACTAGGTGCGTGCTTTGCCTTTAT
>PVHY01004502.1:68536-93433 GCA_004024945.1 Uropsilus gracilis
ATGGATGATAAATGGATGGATGGATGAATGATGGATGGATGGATGGGTGGGTGGATGGATGGGTGGATGAATGATGGATGGGTGGATGGATGGATGATGAATGGGTGGATGGGTGGGTGGATGGATAATGGATGGGTGGATGGGTGGGTGGATGGGTGGGTGGATGGATGATGGATGGTTGGATGGGTGGATATATGATGGATGGGTGGATGGGTGGATGGGTGGATGATGGATGGATGGATGGATTGATGGGTGGATGGATGGATGGGAGATATATGGCTGCATGAGTGAGACATTGGAAATTTGGATTCTCTTAGACAAACTTTCTGGTGTCATTCTTGATCCACAGTCAGTGCTGAGTACCAAATCTCACAAATGACTCTCAATCTCTCAGGAAAGGTGTATGCATATGTGAACTGTGCTACTCGGGGATGAAAATATTTACAAATGAACTTTGCTCATAAAGCTTTGTTATAACAAGCACATGGAAACAATGGCTTCTTAGACTGTTTTTCATCTTTCATTTATTTTTTTCTCATAGTTACAGTAACTTTACATCCTAGTTCCTTATGCTCAGGTTCTTCCTTTTATTGTTGAGAAGCTGTGCATTCCAGTGAGGAAGAACCTTGTCTTATTCACAAACAAAACTCATGACTTGCAAATCTATGACTCATAGGGGTAGCGGACTTCCTAGCTACAAGAGAAGTCATGTGTCTGGAAAGCTCTGATTTTGATTCTTTTAGTTTAAACCTTGCAAAAGAAAGGGAATTCTGTGATGACAATGAGCAGAATATTTCTGCATTTATACCTGTGGATGAGTGTCCTTTTTTGTCCAGGTGTGTGTGTGTGTGTTTGCATTTGTGTGTAGGAATTTGTGTCTATTAGTATGTATGCATGTATGTTATCTGCATGTTTATATCTGGTATGTGTCTTGTGTGTGTCCATGCATATGGTTAGGTCTACATGTGTATGTGTGTGTGTGTATGTGTGTGGATGAGGGAGACTTCAGATCCAGTAATATACCTGCAGAATAAAGTCCACCAGTAACTCCCCACACAAACTAGTGATACTTGACCTGTCTTTTGAAGTTGACAAATTATTTCAAAATTCATTATTTTCTGCCGCAAGCCATGCTGCCCTAATCCTTTTCATTTCAGAAAAAGTAACTGAAATAAATATAATGATGAACATGGATTTAAGGATTTCAGTGTGCAAACTCTGATCGAAATGCTTTATGGATTTGGGGTTCAGTTTATATCAACTCGTTAGTACATATTGCATTATGCCTGTTAATATTGGTCTGCCAACAGTGTACCCAGGATTGCCAGAACTGAGGAGATGAAATTAAAGTGGAAGGTATTTGAATGACCAGCCCAAGACCACACACTTGGCTAATAATTGCTGGCCCCAGGCACTGCACCTACCCTCTCTGGTTCCGAGTCAGATTCTTAACTACCCTGAGACTGACAGTGCTGTCTTATTCTTAACCAACCTACAGATGGAAAATCAGACTTTAATTTCTGACTCAAGATCTGTCCCTTTTATTAGTCCTTTTTGAAAGCCTCATCTCCTGAGAGCAGTTGTAGTTTACAGGAATCCCTTTCCTTGATTTCTCATCCACAGTCCAAGTGCTGGGTGAAACTTCCCCTCCTCCCCTCACGAGGGAAACTCTGAATCCCTAGGCTTCAGGAGCCACCAGCAGGAGATCTAACCCTGCAACCAGGAGACTAACATCTCTGGGATTTGGGTTCATGCTGTTTCAGTGAGGGCATCATCTTTCCTATAACAGGATAAGTTAGGCAATACCGGGGTTTCTCTGCAAGACCACAGCCTCACCTTCTGGTCAGGGAGCAGACATCTGCTAAATGGGAAAACACAAGATGGTAGCCGGATTTGGAGAGGGATAGGTAAGGGCACCTGCCATCTCTGAGGGCAGCAAGTTGGTCTCTCCAGGCCTGTAGAAATGATGGAATATTCACAGTGGGGCACCAGGGAGATGCAAACCACCCTCCACCTCCAGAGCTGCACTGTCCTGTAGAGAATATAATGGCCACAGGAGGATGCTGACAGTGTCAATTCATTAAAACGGCTCCATCAGCTCCGAGCTCCTGACATTCGGTGTCACTAGTTCTCTGGGCAGACTGTGCCAGATGAAATTGAGCTGTCCTTTGCATGGGGGCTTGCAGGGTGATGCATTTCATGTGGGGATTCTACGCTCAACATTTAGCAGTTCAGGCCAAACTACTAGTAGCCCAATTGCCTTGGGTTTAAAGCCCATCATGTCACCTTGTTAGAGTCCCACAGATGAGTCAGGGTCACTTCAGTGACTAGTGAGTTCTCTTCCTTCTGGGCAGTCAGAGGTCTCTCACGCTGTCAGCCGTCCTGTCATCCCAGCTCCCATTTCCAGGCCTTAATCCACTCTTGGCCTCATATTCTCCACAGCATGACTATCAGCTTGTTCTCCTGGGTCCCTACAGAAAAATCAATGTAGTTGGTGCTGCTGTTTTCTTTTTATTTATTTTATTTTATTATTAATTATACATAATTAATAATCATATTGACTATATGATTATATATGAGATGGTTTCGCTAACCATCCAATCTTTTGCACCCTCTGCCTCCGCTGTTTTCTTCCTCCTCCCCCTCTCTCGCTCTATGGTTGGGTTCTGTTGGTTGTTTCAAATTTTTCTTATACGTTAGTTTGTTTTGTCCTCTATCCCTCATATAAGTGAGACCATCCCATATTTCTCTCTCTCTTCCTGGCTTATTTCTGCTAATATGGTTCCTTCCAGTTCCATTCATGTTGCTGCAACATGGATATGTCCAAACATATGTCCAAAGAGGACATATGTTTGTCCTCTTTGGTTGATGCATATTCCATCGTGTACATAGATCACGTTCTTTTTCAGCCATTCATTAGTTTTGGGGCATTTGGGTTGTTTCCATATCTTGGTAACTATAAACAGAGCTGCAATAAACATGGACGTGCAGGTATCCTTGTTATTGAGTGTTTTCGTGTTCTTTGGGTCGATTCCCAGTAGTGGAATTGCTGGGTCGAATGGTAACTCCACTTTCAATTGTTTGAGAGTCTTCCATAGTGGCTGGACCAGTCTGCACCCCCATGCTTAGAAAGGAACTACCAAGGCTGGAATATGCTAGCTGCCTGCATGAGGTGACACGTGAAATGTGCAGCCCACTCTAATGCCAAGCCAGGGATCTAAGGGTCCCCTTGCTGTAAGACGCTGAGTCCTGAGCATAAAGGTGTAGACAGTCTGCCTCGTAGTCAGGAGACATACACACTAGGGCCCGAACTGCCTGAATTCTCCCCAAGGGGACCAGCTATCTCAGAGCCTGTTTTCTTAAACGCCTCCAGATTGCTCCCTCACAAAGTCCACTTCTCTAACATGACTTTTGCCATTTGACACTTGTCTGTCTGGTGTTCTTGTCTCCCATTTGTTAGGAATCCAGAGTGGGAAAGACAAAGAATAAGGCAGAAGAGAGGGATAGCCATCTGTGCGGCCAGCCCACAGACTGGGGATTGGAGATTGTCCAGGTCCAATTTAATGTGGGTTTGAAGACCGTTAAGTCCCTTGACGGAGAAAGGTTTCAATGAGCTATTGAAGAAGGGAAAACCCAGGATCCCGTGACATGTGACATGTAGGCATGAGGATGGGGCTACTTCACCTAAAGAGGAAGAATACCTGTTGGGACAACTGTCTGATCTTTCCAAGTACATGGCTCTTCAGTGGGACATTCCTAAGAGGTTAGGAAGCTGCGTCACAGGTAAGGGACATACAGGTAACCATCTCTAGTGAGCAAGGGAGGAGGAGGAAGATAAAGGTTCCTTTATCCAAGGTGTATCTCACAGCTGGGGGAGGGGGGCTCTACAAAGGACAATTGGACATGCCTTGAGGGCAAGCGAGGAAGGAGCTGGGCGGTGGGCAGAAACTCTGGAAAAGGTAAAAGTCAAGAAGATGCAGTGTGGAGGAGGCCATTGCCTACTTTGGTCCCAGAGAGAAAGCGTTGGAATTCGTGTCTGCTGGAAAGTTGGCACCTGGGACATTTGGAGTCTGTGTGCCTCTGAGGGCGGGCAGTTTGCAGGGAAACTGGACTGTGTGTGACAAGCCTGCTTCCGGTTTGGAGAGGCGAGAAGATGCCATTTTGGAAGTGCTCTTGGGACTGTGCTTTCTTTGGTTTTAGAACTTGAGCGACTGGGCCATCATTGGGGTAAGATAAATGGCCACTTGTGACCTCAGGAACTCTTGGTTTTCTCTTGTTTGTAAATACATATTGCTGCGATTGCTTGAGTAGTCTTGTAACTGTGTGGGTAGGTGGAAAACCTCAACAGGATCCGTTTAAATACCAGCTTCTGCAAAGCTTGCTTCATGCAAGCTTTGGTGGCTGCTCTGTTTCACTACTACTTGGAATGACTTGGGGTTCCAAACTCCAACTGCATTGTCCCCCACTCTGGCCCCATCACACCCACAGCCCTCCTGCCCCTCCATCCAGCCAGGCAAAGGTCTAGAAGATCTACTGGTCACGGTTATTCTGACCACATGTGAGCTACTCAGATGCCTTAGTTCATGTTCTGGTGTGGCACCGAGTATTGGAGGTCTCGATAAGGTGACCAGTTCACTCTGTTTGCCAGGGACTCAAGACTTGCCCAGCTGTTGAAACTCGAGTGCTCAAAGGAAGAGCTTCCTGGGAAAAGCCATCATTCATCTGAGATCCAGAGGTAAAGCCAGAGGCCTCCTCTCATCCCTGGAGACCCAGCTACTGCACCCTTGAGTGGCTGGTTCTTCACTCCAAATTCATCTTATTATTCTGATGTTGGCTCTTAAGCTTCTGAAAAGATTGGCACCAGCTGGGCGGGGTGAGCACAGATCTGGTTTTGCTGGGTCTTGACTCTCTGCCAGGCACCTAAGAGAACCCTCTAAAATCCTCAGCAAAGGATTTGCAGGAGGAACCTCACATCCCCCAAGGGACTGGGGATGTGGATCATGGACAATTTAATCCATTTGGGGAGTTATCCAGAGCCCCGGGATATTCAAGAGCCATTTCCTAAAGCCTAATGTCCTTCATTCTCCAGGGTACTTAAAACTTCTTTCAAAGAGCCAATCGGGACAGACTGGATTCAGACAGTTACATAAAATAGACAAGCCCACAAGGAACTTGAAGAGAAAAAGCCTGAGAATGAAAACTAACCTTCGGCTGTGTGGGGGAAGGGTGGTGTGGAATAATGAATGGCATAATTAGCGCTTTTTTTTAAATCCAAAATGCGCAACTATTTTAGCCAGGATGTAGTGGTTCTCAAAAAAGAAGTGTCTAAATTCACCCACTCCAAACGGCACTTTGCTCACAAGATTTTACAAGCAAGTTTCAACAGACGTTCCGGCTACGAAGCGATCATCTGAGATATGCTCAAGTTGTCCTGGAGAACCAATGAGCAGGTCCCTGCAGGGATTTTTTTAATGAGGCTGAGATCGTCTTTGCATCGTAATAGGAAAAGACAGGTGATAAATGAAGATTATATGGCAATCTCACTAATGAACATGGACGGGAGGGGGCAGATTTTCAACAAAATAGAAGCAAATTGATTCCCACAACATGGGAACAAAATCAGGGCTGATTTGAGTGTGTGCCAGGAACACTCATGTGGTTTAATAGTCAACGATACTTTAAAGCCCTACCCCGCCTTAATCTATGAAAGGAGGCATCCTAAAATACAGCAGATTCTCAGGAAATATTCTAAATGGATTCATGATTCTAAAAAGATGATAAAAAAAGCTTTGGAATAAAACAGGTGAGTGGTTGAATAATCCTGAATAGTTCACACACCAAAGCACCCTTGATAAGATGATGAACTTATATCAAAGGCACAAAACAAAATGGGAAGAACCACTGTTGACTGGATGTCTTTGCAATTCTTGCAGCCAACAGCAGTGGGCCAGGATTCATCATTTACTGGAACTCGAGGTTCCCCTGGGTCAGCTCTGACATTTGCTTCTTCCCACAACTGGAACAGTCAGCATCTTCACTGGAAATGGGTTGGGGCCATATCTGTGTGCCCATCACCCAACAGAAGGCCTGGCCAGGGTTGCAGACAGAAGAGGATGCCCTTGGCAGAAACAGTTCCCTTCTGCCAGTTGTGGAAGCCCTCACTCAGGACACCCCACCAAGGCCCACAGGATGGAGGACAGTCAGTCAAGCTCTTCATTGTTTCTCTGCAACTTAATCTACTTTTTCTTTTAATGTTATTATTGTTCCGTGTGTGTGTATGTGTGTGTGTACATGGGTGGGTGTGATAATTAGAAAATCACTTTGTTAGAAATAAATTAGTCAGCACTGAGAGTCTTGCATTGGTTTGATATTTTGGTTGAGAAGACTGGGGATGGTGGAAAGAACCCACAAGAGTTTAAATGTGTTTTTAAGATTTTTTTTTCTTCTTAGATCTGAAAGAGGGAAAGAAAGCAGAGAGAAGCTGGTAGCTAACATTTGTATACGAATAGTAGGAAGGTACAGTGTAAATGCTAATGGACAGTTTGTAGCATGCTTCCTAGGAAGATAAGCAGGCCTAGGTGTGGTTACTTCAAGGTAAAGGCAATTGTTAATGAAACTGCTTGTAGCCTACTTCATAGAGAGAAGCAGGCAGAGCTGTGTTCCAAGTTAAAGTCAGAGGTAAATGCTAATGTTACTGAACTGTAGCCTGCTTCTTAGAGAGAAGCAGGCCTGTATGTGTTATAGCAAAGTGAAAAAGTCATCTTCGGGTTGCTCTGTTTCAGGCGGGTGTGTGCTAGCACTGTATTCCTTAGATCATGTGGCTGGGAAGATTGTATTTAAGGCAGTTCTTCTCTATGCCGGTTCTATGTGTCTGTTTTAACAACATGCTCACTGTATGTACGACTATGGCCAATTTTAGTGACCATATTATTCATTCTGTTGCAGAGATCCTTCCCAGACACAAACCATAGGCTTAGTCTAATTGAAATAAGCCTTTATTAGCCCCTGGGAGACTGGCTCTTTCCCCAGCATGTCCTCAGGGAAGAGAGAGCAGCCCTGATCTTTGGAAACCAGTGGTTATATAGTTATAGACCAGAATACATATACATTTTTTTTTCCCAAGAGGCAGTTAGAATTCATGGACATAGACGAGATTTTCCAGAAGCAGATGCAAAGACAAAGAGTATAACTTAGGTAATCTAAGTTGTTATTAGTTGTTTTACACTAGAAAGGCAAGGGATGAATGTAGCTACTGGTTGTTTACATTTACACATGTTAAGTCACTGAAACCCGGTGTCTGTGTGGGAAAGGGTCTGGCCTTATTTGATGTTAGCCCCTATTCCTTCCAGGAGCATCTGTTTCATCCTATTGCACTGTCACAAATCCCTATCACTTCCAGGTGCACTTGTTGCAGCTCTTATATATAATATATACGTGTAATATATAAACTTTAATAGATAAAATATTCATTTATTTAGCCAATGTATAATACAAGATTTATGCAAAATATGTAATCTATGTTCTATATTTTATATAAAATATGTAAATATATGACATATGTGAGTGTGATATGTAAACTTTGTATTATATATGGAAATATATATATAAATATATTACGTGTTTATGTAATATAATATAGAATATAAAAAATACCTGAATATGCATGACCCTTAACTAGAACTTTTGAAGTTTTCCATAATATTGTTTATGGAACTATAAGATAATCAACATTCTTCCTGATAACTTCCAGCACTCCATCACAGCATCAAGGTGATGGTAAGAAATCCAAACAGTAGCAACACACAACTCGATGACTCAGGGACCATGTTCAGGTCCCCCCCTGTGGTGACAGAGGGATGACTCAGGCTGCAGCTGCAGGACATGGAGCCGAGATGATCTTAGCAAGCCAGCACGAGCTGTCAGTCGGAGCCAAGATGCAATAGCAGATCCCACATCTTCCAAACCTCTGCTCATCGCTCTCCACCAACTGCTCCTTTTGCACGTTATTCTGAAAACCCCATATCTCCTCCATTAGGGGGAAAATCCAGTATGGGTGACTTCTTCCAAGGGAAAGGGTCGTCAGAAGTGCTAGCTCTTCATTGGGGGTCTTTAAACTCAGGAAAGAGGAACCAAGAGTAAGTAAAAGAGAATTAGATCAGAGATCATCATTTTTCTCCTTCCTGTTCACACACATAAGTACTTGTTGGAGAAAAGTCCAATGTGGAATGAGAACATCTAATTGGAATCAACACAGGAAGCAGATACAAGACCACCCCAGGGAAGTGTGGGCAAGAGAGTGTGTCCTGGGTTTTCTTGGTCACCCTGTGAGTCCCCTAGGCTGGTGGTGAGGTGTTGGGAGTTGCGGGTGGGGAAAGAATGAGTAGAAGAGACCGAAACAACCTGAGTCAGAGTCATAAACTGGGACTTGGTGGACACATTCCGAGCTGCTTATTATGAGTTTTGAGTCCCCTTACATACCCTGGTAAAGGAATAACTATGATCTAGCAGTAAAGAAGGAAAAACCCAGCATCCCATGGTATGGAACATGTGGGATAGGAGGGAGGGGATCCATTACCTAGCTGGAAAAACACCTGTTGGCTGTGAACACCATTCTTTCAGGGACATGTCTCTTTGGTGGGACATTCCTAGAAGGTTAGGGGGATGTGTCACAGATAAGAGATTTGCCAAAGCCATCTCTGGCGAGCATAGATAAAGGAGCTCCTCTATCTACGGCATAGCTCTTACCTATTTTCAGCATCCCACAGTGAGGTGAACTGGGTACAAAAGGAAGGTGTATTTTGAAGGAAGGAAGTTTAATTGCTATATTGACTTAAGGTTAAAATAAAAAGATTTCCAGACCTATGAAGACTCTGACCTACAATGAGCATAAAATTAAGCTACTGCTCTGATGAAAGTGTTCTCAGGAAGAATGAGAGGTCCCCCAGATCCCCCAAACCTGCCTGCTCTAAATGGGTTCTGCCATCTCTTGCATACAGATGCATTCATTCTTAGTGCATAATACCTTCAACAGAAAAGAACTCTAATAGAATTAACATGCAAGAGATAAGTCGCGTACAACAGAGAGGAGGCAAAGCATATAGTCAGAAGAGTTTCCCTGTTAAACACCCAAAGTTATCCATCCCCGAGATAAAGGCCCAACCAAACAGCATTGGCCTCAGTGGGCTATTGAGATTCAAAATCTGGCCACAAATCCAAGGCACAATCTGGCAGGGACCCACAGGGAAGGGCAAGAAGGGCCTGGCAAGTCTGGAAGGAAAAGAACAAAATCAAGTACAAGGCAAGCTAGAGACCACCACTGACAGCCAACCCAGTCTCTCCCCCACATCTCTTCCAAGCAATCCCCTCCCTGTGTCCCAAGGGACTGGACAGGACCAAGCTGAGAAGCAAGTGCAGCTTCATCACTGTCCATCTGCTCCACGTGCCTCTTCCAAGTCTTCCTGCTTTGTCTCTTCCCCCGTCTCCTCAACCTTCTGCTCACTGCCCAGCTCCCCCTTACCTGGGCAGGGCAGGGGTCTGGAACTTTCCTTCCTAGGAGACTTCACTGTTACTGGTTTTGTTCATCCAGGGGCCTCACCTGGGACACTTGGATCTGGTGCTGTTTACGCCACCAAGAATCTGGCCTCTGGAGTGGACTTATCACAATATTAAGTTCCATCTTTTCATTTTTCAAAAGAATTTCTATTATAGGACATTAAAATATAAAACCTAAGGCTGTGCTGTAACACTTTTCTCTTGTGTTCCTTATGCTGGCATAGTTGGCATAAACACTTAAGTAGCTATTGACATTTCTTAGATGGAAAACTATATATATATATATATGATTCAAAAAATTCATGGAGGTTACGTATAAACTTATCATCATCATAATTATCATCATAATTATCACCACCACCATCACCATTACCAGCACTATCATCACCACCATCATCACCATCACTGCTACAATCATGATCAACACCACCACCATCATTACCATCACCATCAAAACTACTGCCATCACCATCACCACCACCACCATCACCATCATCACAAACACCACCACCACCACCACCACCATCATCACAAACACCACCACCACCACCACTGCCACCACCACCACCACCACCACCACCACCACCACCACCATCATCATCATCATTATCATTATCTAAGCAAATGCATCTGAGGCTGACAATGGCTAGGTGACTTCTTGCTGTAACTCAGTTGTAAGAAGCAGAGCTCAACCCCCTCTGATGTCACAACCCAAGTTTTTTAGTGGGACCGTTGTTGCCTGTTTTGCATCACGGCAAGACTTCTCCAAAATACAAGGTGTTTTCCTGGTCAGTTTGCTTTTTCACACTAAATATACGTCCAGAAGTGTAGAGTCCCTCTTGCTGTATTCCTGGGTAAACCCAGTCACATTTAACTCATTCTATTTCTAGTGCTGATGACAACAGTGGCCAGATATGGTCACTAATATTTATTTTCCCAAAGTTCCCAGTGTCACCTCTGTTCTTTACAAGTTTGAAGAAAATGAAACCAAACAAAAAGGCCAGATGTTTGCTCTAAATATAACATTCCACCCTCAGTTCCTCAGTGTGAGTTAATCATGTGAAAACAACAACTACAACTTAGTTGACTTTAAAATTTCTTCATCTTTTCAAACAAGACTTTGGTTCAAAAAAAATCACAAGTAATATTTATCTGGAATCCATGCAGCTATATAAATCTTTAGGAGCAGTTATGTTAATTTTCATAATTCTCTTAATTACAGGATCTTTTCCTTCCATTCTGTCTGAGTAGGTTAGTTTCTGATAAGGATCAACAAAAGCCAGAGTATAGAGTCAGTCAGTAAGCAGATGTCAGCAACACAGACAAGAATAATAAAAGGTGTCCGGCAACCGTCTCCCTAGATGCTGTTCTAGCAACACAAGCTTCATGTTGCCTTTACACATTCTGTCATGCTTTGTGTTAGCAAATGTGTCCTTATTACACATGGGTATATTAGATGTATCAGCAAATCATTTTAACACCAAATTGTATAAAGAGACCCTGATTTCCAGGAGTGTCATCTCTGAAATGAATCTGTCATCCACTCAATGAGACATTCAAGACCCCTTCCCATCTCCTGGCACTTCACAATGTGCAGAGCAGAACAACACTTCCTGAATTCAGCACCACCCCCGGCCACCAGTCAGTGCCATTAAGTTTACATCATAGATTGAAAAAGTTTAAAAATCCAAGCACTTGCCCAGGAGAATTTCAGTAGGACGAAACTCAAGAGGAGGCCAGTTGCTTCTCAAGTGTATATTCGTATGCAGACATCGGGGCTCCCAGATATGTTTCTGGGCATAGGGTCAGCACTGATGTGAATGTCCATGGCGGTGTGTGGACAGGAATCGAGGGTCAGCTGGATGGCGGTAGATGGAAGCCAGGCTTCCAGTGGAGTTAGCCATGTGGGGAATTGGGGCAGGGGGAGAATTGCACAGAGCTGCACCCTGAAACTTGTGGACCAGTGAGACTGAAACACAAAAAATGCATACTTTATCAGCAGCAAAATATGCGTTCTCAACCTACTGCTGAGACCTGCCTGTATTCCTGAGTCTGTGTGATTGGTGCTTTCCTCCCGGTGCAGTTACAGCAAGAGTGTGGAGATGTTTCCAGGCTGGTGTCAGACACTAGTGCAGGAAGTGTTCTGTCTTATTATAACACATGACATATATTGTATCCGTACTGCCACTCCAGTATCTAGGACTTCATCTTCTGCTGCCATGGCTGGAAAAGGAGGTAGAATCGGTTGGAAAGTTCTAAGGGACATGAGAGACAAAGAGGTCAGGGAGGAAATGCAAATGGTCAATGGACATAGGAAAAAAGTGCTCAATGTCACTTATCATCAGGGAAATGCAAACAAAAGCCACAGTGAGATCCCACCTCACACATATAAGAATGACCCACAGCAGAAGAACAGAGCAACAACAAATGCAGGTGAGGATATGGAGGAAAAGGGACCATTTTTCACTGCTGGGGGGAATGCAAAATGGCCCAGTCACAATGGAAAGCTGAGGGGGACCCTTAAACTACTGAACATTGACCCCACTTCTGGGAATCCATTCAAAAGATACAAAAACACCAATTTGAAAGGAAATCTGTACTCGTACGTGTATGTGGCATTATTTACAATAGCCAGGATAAAACAACCCAAATGCTCCAAAACAGATAAATGGATTAAAAAACTGTGGTACATCGACATGGTGGAATATTACTCAGCAATCAAAAAGACAAAGCCATATCATTTGCAGCAACATGGATGGAGTTGGAAGGAATCATGCTGGCTGACGTAAGCAAGAAAAAGAAATGCCAGATGAACTCTGGCATTTAGAGTATAGAGAATACAGAGAATATAGAGAAATATAGAGAAAGAAAATATAGAGTATTTTAGAGAATATAGAGAATATAGAGAAATATAGAGAATATATACAGAATATAGAGAAATAAAATATAGAGAAAGAAATATAGAGAATATAGAGAAAGAATATAGAGAAAGAAAATAAGGGGCCAAGAAAAAGTCAATACTGAAGCACCTAGGGGTGAGGGGGAGTGAGGATACCTCAAATCAGAGGAGAAAAGCACACAAGAACATGGTGATGGTTCATGGGTTTTATGGCAGTGGGAGAACTCTGAGAGCTGCAAGGATGTAAGAAAAAGAATACATAATGGTCGGGTTTTTTTTTTTTTTTTAAAAGAGCAGGGAGGATGGAAGGGTGGAGGCAGCAGGCAGAAAAGCCAGACACAGGCGGTTATTGTCATGGTGAAGGCAAGATATGCGATGGTTCTGGGCAGAGTTCGTGGACACAGACTTGGGAAAGTGGGAACAGATTTGAATGCATTTTTGATGATAAAGTAACACATTTTCTGCCAGATAAAATATGCAGCAATTAATGGAAAAGTGTCTGTTGGTATCATTTCCTGTCAGGACGAGGTTCTTAAAGGAATAAGAGTTTCTGGGTTAGAGACCACGGATCCCCAGGCCCCTGAGGGCCACTCAGGCAGTGCTACTGGTCAGAAATGAATTTTGGGAAGAGACCACCCCTCCTGGGATCTGCTCAGCTGCTCACTTTCAAAATCAGGACTTTCTTGTATGAGTTGGAGAAGAGACAGGGCTTGTCCCTCCTCCATTCCAGAAGGTTCTCTGCGGCTGCTTGGGAATGAAAGCCACAGGCAGCATGTGCCTTGGGAGCACCGCTCTGGGCATCTCTGTGGTGTGCTTATGCCAGTCTGTCTGGAGAGGTTGTCCCACTTCATTAGCAGCTGTGTCTTCTTTCTCTTTCAAAGCTCCTCTCAGCCATCATCACTGCTGTCAGCATCACTTGGCCTGTGTTAGAATGTCCTCTTCATAGTCCCAGTGCTTAGAAGTCCACTCACCCGAATGAACTGTCTTCATCCTTCCTGCACCACTGTGCTGCAGGAGGGGATCTGTGCCTATTTCTCTAAATGCATCAGGGCTGGTAGGTGCAGCCACGTGCCTCTTTGGGTAGAAGGCTGGGCACAGTGTTCCCCATCTGTGCCAGAGAGGCCTTCACTGGACAATCTTACCTCTTTGACCTTAGCATCCAGAGGCTTGAGATCTGAAAATCCTCTAGCCCGTGGGTGATGACCTGGCTGTGCAAGGCGAGGCCACAGCGTGGACTTTGCAGGAGCCGCTGTGGCCTTGCCAGTGGTCTTCCTGCTCCCACATGCTTCCTCTTGGTGCTCATCCTGTGACTTCCTCCACTTTGGCTTGGAGGCCAGGTCAGCAGCTTGTCCTTGACCCTGCTGCCGGGGCTGGGTGAGAGGAAATGAGAAAAAAAAATCATCAAAGAGGCCACCTTTTTACAAGGAAATCCTGAAAGAAAGGCACGTTTTCCCACTGAGAGGCAAGTTTGGCTTGGCTTTAAGCCGTGTTACCAGCCGCACCTCTGTTCCTTTCCTGTTTTATGGGGTCCACTCTCGCTCCCGGCCCTGGGGTCTGGGTCTCCGCTCAGCCCCTCGGATGCTGAGCTGAAAATGCTCCCCTTTTGGGACCCTGTTCTCTCAAAGGGGATGTTAGTAGCTGTTAGATATCAAACGATAACCATTTTGTTAGCGGATATCAAGCAGCCATTTTTTGGGGGGAAAATGTTAGGCTTCTACGGAAAGGGGCAGGTGAGCCAACCTTATATGGACATAAGGGCCTTGTCAGCCAGAATCCAACCATATATGGCATCATTGGCCATCAGCCAGCAACATCCCCTTATATGGCAAAGCCCCTCACTAGCCAGGTAAGACTCATCTCTAAGCCCCTTGCTAGCCAACCCAAATGCTTCATGTATCCCCAAGGCCCTTGTTGAAGGATAAAGTGGGCGCTCGGGGTCCTCACTCACCCTGATGTAGCCGCTGCGTCCGTGATCCTGGTCTGTGCTGGACCCTGACTTAAGTCAGAAAATCAATGCCTCTTGTCTTTGCATCACCCCTGTGCTGTTGCTGCTGGAATCCCGGATCAGAGCTTTAACAAAGCAATGACTCTTTTTGAGAAGTGCATCCCACTAGGAGAAGGCTTTGGTTCCACCCATGTTGAACTGAGAGTCCCTGAGACTCATCTACCTTCAAAAGCCCAAGTGCTGTTTGACCTTGAGCATGACATTTCCCCTGACCGAGTCTCACTTCCCTTCCCCAGGACTCCATCATCCTGCTGCGACAGACTCTGCAACATTTCTTTTCTTTCTGCAACATTTCTTCTCGTTCCAACTACTCCAGGCAGCTGGGAGACAAAAATCAAACGCACAAAGCAGCCGCAGACCAGATTTCAGCGAACGGGGGTAATTGTGTTCTAATGACTCTTTATAGAAGCAGGCAGTGGACTAGACTCGGTCTGTGAGTCCAGCAGCTACCGTCTACTCCACCATGTTGTTCTGAGTACACCTTGGCTGTGGAGGTGAAGTGTTGGAGAGCCCAGGCTTAAAGATGGAGTCTTCCCTGCTCATTCTTCCCTCCCGACTCAGGCTGAGTCTCTTCAAGTCCCTATGGAACATTCTGGGCTGACACCTCCTAGGTGGGGGAAGTTAATTTTAGCTTCTTTCTCTTTCATTGAATCCTTCAGGACAGTCCAGTAGAGACCTGAAGATATGGCGACGTTCCTCCAGCAAACAGGTCCAGCCTGGAGACGCAGCCCATACCCTATTTCCTCCACTTTTTTCCTTTCAAAAGATCTTACTTAAGAGCAGCCTTTTCTAAAACCACAATAGATGGATAAAGAAGTGTGTGGTGCCGGCCAAAGGTCCAGGTAGCAGCTGCGGCTCTTTGTTTGAGTGACAATAATAATGAAGACTCAACTCCTGGGCGATCATTATTCTAAGTGTGGCCTCTTGAGTCCTTCGCTGCCGTGGCCTTCACGGCTGCTTCCAGAGCAGTAGCCAGACCTGCCCCTTCGTTTCTCCGGATTCAGAGGATTGTTCTTTCGTGCTGCCCCCTTGACCTCAGCGTTTCAATGACTTTGTCAGCGCTGGTTCCCTTGTCATTTTGCCCTCAAGCACCTTCAGGTATTAATGCAGAAGACAGCTTACTCAAAGGTGCTAAATGCAGCAACGTGGAGACAAAATAGCAGACAAAGCATGTAGCCCCGAGCGAGCTCAAGGACTGACTTGATGGCGGGTGGTGGGGTGACCTGGGGTCAACCACTCCACCAGCTAAGCCCCCCCTACCCCCCACCTCTTACCTGAGAGCAGCGCAGAACTGGCCATCCTGCCTGCTTTCTCCATCCCTCCCCGAATCAAGTGGACAACAGATCTGAGAGCAAATCAGCTGGGTTACCAGCTCGACAACAGGCCCCGGAGGGAGGTCGGTTCCATCACCCAGCTACCTTCATTCCATCACACTTGTGATTCTCCTGCTGGTGGCCCCTGGGTCACGGGGGTGGGGGGGTCTCATCAGCACTGGCAGCTCGTGTGCTTGCTGGACCCCTGCCAACCCCAGAGGGACTGACCCTGCCCACTTACCTGGGTGGGGGTGGTGCAGCACCCTCGCCCCTGATGCCTCCTGCCTGTTGGAGCTCTTGGTGGGTACCTGGAGCTTCTCCTGTCTCTGGACTGGACACTGGCTGGCTCGTGGGTCCTGGAATATAGGCAGTAGCTGCTTCCACGTACTCAGCTGAATTTTACTTTTCACACTCGTCCCTTTAGCTATGATTTCAATCCTGCTTATTGCAGGCCAGGAAACAGACTCAGCAGGAAGAGGGAGCAATGAGATTGGGGGACCCTGAGAACCCTGGGGATGCTTGACTTCAGAAAGCATTCACGTGGGAGTCAGTGTAGGTGAGTCATAGACGAGCCTCTGTTGTGGGTCAGAGGATACACCCCAGAGCAAGTGTAGACAGACTTGGGAGAGAACCAGGCTTGGAACTTGAGACCGCTGGTGTTTGTGGGGACCAGATCGCAGAAGGGAATCTCGCCACTTTGGTTAGCAAGACTACGGGGGCTTAAAGTGCTGGTGAAGTAAGAGAAGTTTCACAATCAGAAGGCGCTGGGTCTGATCTAGGGTCTCAACCTACCCCTGGAACGTGCATAGATACGTTTTTTTTCAGTTATAGGATGGGCCAGGGCTGCAGCTTCTACAATCAATTCCTCTTCTACCACAGAAGGAAGAGTGGGAGGAGGAGCAAGGAGACCCAGGCTTCAGAGCTGCTCCCAAAAGCACAAGGTCTGCGCCCATAGTCACAGGGAAGAGGCCACCAGGGCCGCCTGGCATGTGGAAGCAGGGAGCGCCTATACCTCATTGGTGCTCAAAGCTGGCCTGGCCTTGTTTCTAGGTCACTGATGGTGGTTTCAGGAAGCCTTGAACTGTGCAGAAGGGGACCAAAAAATTGTGCTGTCCAGAAAGGTTAACTGCTTTCTCAAGGCATTCAAAATGATTCCTTATTCAGAAGTAGGGCTTCAACCTCGATCATCTGAAAGACCAATGAACTGTAAGTCCTGTTAGCGCTTCCCTCCAAAATCATAAATATTTAAGTGCGAGGCTACATCATTTTGATAATACAGCCACTTAAAAAATCAATATGCAAATATCACATGTACTGATAATTAAGCCAAAGCTTGACTCTTCACTTTCTTAGAAGAACACATAAACTTTTCCATATTCTCCCCCTGACTGTTTGGAGAGACCCTCGTAAAGACTGAGTTGAATCGAAGCGTAGAAGGAAATTGAAATTGGCAGGCAGCTAAATGAATATACATTAGCCTTTAAGGCATCTTTATTAGCAGTCAGCCTACCCAACTCTCCCCTTGCTTAACAACTTGTACTTACTGCTGCTGTGACAAGGGGTCCGCTCCTGACTCCACAGAGAAAAGCTCCTCAGGACATGAGAAAACTTTGACCTTTGAATTACCGTTATTAAGTACAGAGTTTGATAATGGACACTGTTGATGTGCCTGGTTATTCAAAGTCTTTCTTCTTCTGTAAACACTATTAGCATTGTCCTGTAGAGATCTTCCCAGCACCCAGCACCCAAGCAGCTTCCCATCACCCCTAGGACAAAGGTCTTAGTATTTGAAGGAGCAGGAGAAACAAAAGCTCTTGGCCAATCCCAAGCTCCTCTGTGACTCACATGTAATGCTGTATATTTTCAGCTTTGAACAGCTGAGAAAAGTCCATGTTCAATTGCCCAGAGGCCCCTGAGCTTCATCTCTTTGAGGTGTGAGTAGATACAGATGTTTATGTTGACATAAAGGACCCTATAAGGAAGAAGGTGAAAGAGACTCAGAAGGGAAACAGAGAGTAAGATGGACTGAGAGTGGGCGTGGGTGGTTTTGTCCCCCTATGGTTGATGTATTGACTGAAGTCTTGGCTGGTCCATGGAAAAAGTAAAGCAAACCCAGAGGAGGAGACAGACCCCATCACAGCTCTGGAGGCCTTCTTCACTGGGGTGCCCTGTCTCTGTGGCTTCTCGGGCTCTTGGGGTTTGTTCCTGCTGAGATGCTGCAAAGTCCACCATGATGGCTCGTGAGCTGTCAGGGTTCTGTCATTAGACTGGTGGTAGAAACAGCAAGTGGCTCCTCAGAAGATTTGTACCAGTCAGTGAGTGAGGCATCACCCCAGAAGACAAGTACCCTGAACCCTTAGGTCAAGAAAAGCACTTTTGAAGGTGACAAAACCAGGTACCACAGAACGAGGAAAACTCCTCCAAGTTGGAATGAGCTGACTTTGTCCTGGTTTAAGGGAAAGAGAAATATTTGAACACATTCTAGGATACATACAATCCCATCGCCCTTAAACTTGGACCAAAACTCCTATTTGTTCCGGCTCTCTTGAGACCCAGACATTGAGTCAACTCTTGGTATTTGATCTACTTATAGACTGAGGAGATAGTGTCTCTGGGAAAACAAGACCCACTTAATAGCTTTGTTCAGCAATGAAACACAGAAATCCTATTTGCTAATATACTTAACAAACCTAGTCAGGTTACAGTGACATTGCTCGTGGTTGCTCTTTGCATGTAGAATTGTGGTGTCTTAGAAACTGTTCATTCTCTGAGAACTTATTAATTGTATTTGTCAAGAGCCAAGAATTTAGTCTGCTCTCCAGTCTTAACTCAAAAATGTCACTTTACTTCCCCAGCTCCGTTTCTGCTAAATGCTATGCAATTTATTTCTAAATGAACACCGTGGATTCAAAGGAAAATCAAACTGATATGATGCCAGAAGAAATAGCCCTGCATGACACAGTCTTTTCAGGGATAATTCTTTCCAGACTGTTCTAGTACTTGCCCCTGCAGCCTCATTGTCTGAGAGTGTTTGGGGGTCTTCATCTTCATTCCCAGACTTCCTGAATCCTCATCTTTTATTTTTGACTAGGTCTCACCATGTTGCCTGGGGTAGTTCCAAACCCATGGACTCAAGTGATTCCTAACCTCAGTATCCCAGGTAGCTGGGATTACAGGTACACACCACCATGCCCACCTATATTTTAGAGACTAGGTCTCGCTATATTGCCCAGGGTAGTCTTGATCCTACGGACTCAAGGGATCCCCAGTTTCAGCCTCCCAGGTAACTGGGATTACAGGTGCCCACTACCATACCTGGTTGCTTTGTCAAGACCAGGTCTCATCATGTTGTCCAGGGTAGTCTCGAATCCATGAACTCAAGTGTTCTCAGGCCTCTTGCCTCCCAGCACTTGGACTACAGGCAGGTGGCACCACACACAGCATTAGAATTCTCATCTTGACAACACTTGTTTCAAGTTCTGATGACATGCAAAAATCCTTGGACCTGTCTCAACACCTGCTGTTACGATGGTACCATCTGAATGCTGAGTTGGAATGTCTGTCCCTCACAGAGCTTTGCTGAAAACATACTCAGCCATTCAGCCAGCAAGTGTGCTGTTAGATTTCCATCATACTTATGTCATTCTGAGGTCCTTGGGCACATCTCAGCTTAATACGTTAAACTTCAAATCATCTGCCAATCTTCTCCAGAATGAGTCCTACTCACATTAGTAGGGGATCTGCACGGGAAGATGCAGGCAGTGACAATGATTCCTGTTTTCAAGCAGAAGTCCTGTGTGTGCTGTTGTGTAGATTCTCTGAGATGAACACACATTTTGAAAAGAGATGAGCACTTTGTGCTGATAAGGTCCACTGGAAATTTGGCCTCTGCATATTTTTCTAGTTAAAGAAGTAATCCCAGAACACCCATCCATTTACTCCAATGGCTCACATCATTTGGCTTCATAAGCACAGAACACTGAGCTCAAAGCATCTCCTCTGGGTGGGCGGATACACCACAGTTATGATGCTCACTGAAGTTCCAAAAAATATAAAGCAAATATGAAGTGTGAGGACTCTAGTTCAAGGATGTTTTGGCTTTAAATGGCTGTAGGGACTTAATTACAAAGGGCATCCATATGAATCTTCTAGCGACATTCAGAAAAAAGCTTTGTCTAGTCTTTTTCCTCATACACTTCTCCATCTTATTTATAGTCTAGTATGGCTTCGACCAAACCCTTCTGCAATTATTTGCTTACAGATCATTCTCTCCTGTTAGCAATGCTGAAGATGGCAGACATTACATTTGTTCTTATATCCTGAGTATCTAATCTGATGACTCTTAAGCATGGTGTCAGTGATATACATGTGAGCTGAATTCATGAGCTTTCCATCTCTCTTCCAAAGCTCATGAATGCCTTATTTCCCTCCAAGTGCAGCTCTTCTCTGTGTTTTGAAATACATTTTCAAAATTCCATTTTGAAAACACTTCATTTTGGTAGCCATAACAGTAGCATTTTATTTTGTAAAGCATTTTCCAGCTCTTCAATTAATTACTCATTCAAATATCGATCCCACACAATAGTCACTCAACTAACAATCAGGTTTCAGAGTTTTTTCAAGGACATATGATTCACATGTCAAATCATTTTATTTTTTATGCATCTTTATATAATTAACAATTTTTTCTAAATTGATTGCACATATATGTATATATGTATATATATATTTACCTTGGGGTCTACCCTGAGGTTCTCCCACCCATGAATCAGCATCTTAATCTCTTGTACCCATCCCTACCCCAACTTTGCTCCCCTCCCTTGCTCTATGATTCATTTCTGCTGACACTTGGTTAGTTTTAAAGTTTTACTTGTCCTTTTGCTTGTTTTCCATCTATCCCACATATAGGTGGGATCATCCAATATTTCTCTTTTTCTTTCTGGCTTATTTCTATTAACATGATTCCTTCTAGCTCCATCCATGTTATCACAAATGCATCAAATCTGTCTTTTTTGATTGGTGAATAATACTCATTGTGTACATGTACCACAACTTTCTGATCCATTTATCTGTTTATGGGCATTTGGGTTGTTTTCATATCCTGGCTACTGTAAATAGTGCTGTGATAAACATGGTACTACAGGTGTCTTTTTGAATTAGTGTTTTGTCTCCTTTGGGTAGACCATTTTAATCCCCCCAAAGTCTTAGTTCAGTTCTACACATACTATTGTAAAATTTGATTAAGGTGATCAATGTTTCTTTGTCTCAGTTTCCACTGTTATTAAACACAATGGCAGACCATACTTGTGGGGAAGATTAGACGAGTTATTTAGGCAAAGTGCAGCCACCAAATAGCACCAGATAAGTTTGCTCTTGTTAAATCACACCAACCTGCTTGAGGTCACACACTTCACAGCTGGAAAGAAAGAATATTATCTGAAGTGCCTTCAGACACTTTTTCCCCACTTCTGAAGTTTGTTTTTTTTTTCCCAATGTTCATGATGGGAATAGAAAATATTTTTTAAAAAAGTCCGTAAAACACGATGATGCATTTAAATACAATTATGAGTAATAAAGGAATGACTTGATTAATCAAATTATCTATTCTGCTTAAATATAGTAATTATGAGTTCATGTGAATGTTTTATCCTGAAACAGTGAAATATTCTGAAGACTTTCTGATGTGGGGAACAAGAATTCATCCAAATTTTCTTGGGGTTTCTTTCTATGATGAGAACCTGAAGTCCTGAATGCATCATTTTCTTTAATACCTTCCAAGCATTCTCATTGGTAAGTAAACTGATTTTTTGCTGGGGAGGCAGAGAGTACACAGTCATAATGGAATCCAGAAATCAAGCACAAGAGGTATGTCACAAGTCATCCACGACGAGATTGAAAGGTCCAGAGGGGGAGGTTAAGGCTTGAATTCTAGCCGAAACTCAGAAGGGCTCACATCCTTTCTCTGGACTGTGGACTCTAGTTTATTTGCAACCAGACTTTTATAGAAAACATGAAGCAATCAGTAACAAAAGAGGTTTTCATCCAGGGTCACATGATTACAAGTATATCTTTACCAGGAGACCAACTAAAGCAAGTACAATCTAAGACTGCTCAAGTTTGGCCAACGTGTAACCCCAAAGAAGTATTTTACAAAGATTGCTCTGTAAACAGTCAAGAACACTCTGTTTTTCCCTCCGTACGCATTAGGCAAACATTCAGTAGTTTATCAGAGCAGGCCAGAGATAAAGTCATGCGAACACGGCTGTCCACAGAGGTAACAGGTCCACAGAGGTAACAGGTACCGAGAATTTGGGGAGACATGGCTGATGCCATTTCTCTTGAGGCCTAAGGGAAGACTTAGGAGAAACGTCATGTTGAAAAGATCTGGGGGACTCAGGAAGAGATTAGAATGATTTGGGAGAAAGAACATTGCAGGAGGTTGGGACAGAGTTCAGAAATCTTGAAGTAGGGCCCTCACAGACAACTCTCTCCTGCACCATGAATACATGTTAATATCTATTAATATGAATAGCGCTAATAACCAATATTTTATATTTATCTCAGCAGTCTCCAAACTTTCATTGTTCATGTTCAACCATCACATTTAGAATATGCCAAAGTATATTATGTAGGTCTTCACTATTTAAGAACTTATATTCACAGACTATTATAGTGCACCATCTAGGATATAAAATAAAAGTAAACAAGACAAAGAGGTTGACAAATATAAGTGGGGATTCTCCTAAAACCAGATATACGTGCTCTCACTGCTCAATTGTAATCCACTGGACATAGTCAAAACACTTTCATCTTTTTATTTTTAAACTCTCTTTACACATGTTTCTTTAAATGAATCATCAGGGATGGAGTAAGTGAAATTTTGCCAGCGCTCCCCAGGGTAAAATTGGATTGCTAACTCTTTAGATTGCCCCTTCCTGAACATCAAACACAAGCATCGTATGAAAAGTGAACCTTCACTTCAATTAAGAATCAGTGGATCAGATATTAAATCTCTCCAACATCCCTTCGGTTTAAGGAAGCCGCAAATGTTAGTACAGGCTGAGCAAATGTCATTGGGTGGGGGACACTTGTTTTCCCTTTAAAATCAAGAATAATAGGATTAGAGACAGTGTTGATCTTTCTTGAGGCAGATTAGAGCGCAGGTATTTTCAGTTGCCATATTTCATGTAAAAGGAAAACTATGAAAAGCTAAATCTGTCAAGGTCACCTTTTGAATCAGAGCTAAAATCCAACGTATGGGCTCCTGGTCTGCATTATAGATCCCCCATATAGTTCCCTGAAAATCACCGTAGAAAGGCCATAGGACTTCAAGGAGTGATGGCACGAAATCGCGGCCTCTGTCAAAACACCAGCTTGTTTCTAAACTCTTGCAGAAAGGGGTCCCCTCGCCCCACTTGTCCAAGGACAAGGATGCCCCCCAGGACATCTGGTGCCCATCTCCTACCGTGCTATGCTGGAAGGCTATTTATGATTGGATGCTATTTGTGAAATTGGTATTAATTAACCAAAAAAAAGCGAAATGTAAAAAATGTTTATACTGTCATGATTCACAGACAAAGATGAGCTATTTTCCCTTTTCAAAAGTTCAAAATAAACACACAGGAAGCTTCTGATCACTGAACTAGCACTCATCCTCCTTTGTGTATAAATTCTTCAAACATCACAACAAATTGGAGAGTAAACATTCATTAAACACAGTGAGAGGTGAGAAAACCTGGGATGAGGTTCTGTGTCATGTGGTCACTTTTTTTCTGATGATGCTGTGGTTTTATCTCCATTGGCTTTTTCCCCCCAAAAACAAATACACAAATAATTACCCCTTGCCCCCCCCCGTTGTGAATTTTTAAAGATGCTGTTTTCATTTAAAACTCTAATTTTTTTCTGACAATTTTTCCCAAAAAATGGATGCAAAATGCATTCTCTCTTTTGGGTTTTTCAGATGAACTCTAGTTCCCAAATGTAAATTGACCACTGCTCAACTTTAATATACGCTGCACCTTCGAGACAACTTGAAAACAGAAGCTGATTATACTGTTGTGCTAAATAAATCCTATATCGGGCTCCATTTTCCTTGCACCAATATCCAGTAATAGAGCTCATCAGAGTCACCCTGTTGATATAATGAGATAAAATTATCCTTCCCAATTGTTCATTTAAAATTGTAATTGCAATTCCAATTACTGTACAATTTTTTAAAATCTTACCATTTGATTGTCACCTTTCAGCATGTATATAAGCTACAAATACAGTGTATGCTGTGTTGTATTTGTCACTCTCAAAGTTATTATCCAAATAACAAGTCTTCACTTATAGTCTGCCCATTTGATAACTTATGGTCTGCATTTCCTTGGGTAGCCATGCCCTAAAAAGTCAACAGAAAGTGAGGGGTATGGGCGTCCAGCCTCCCAAAAGAATATTTCCCCAGGAGAAACAGGGCATCCAGGCAGTCATCTGGATGTGGTGAGTCATCTTGAAGTGAAAAATGGAAAAGCAATACAACACCTTACACCTTCACTCACTGAAATGGATGAAATGACATGGAGTAGACACTGGGGTCTTCCTTACTGAGCTAAACTTATCTCTGCTCTGACATCAGGTCGAGTCAAAGGTCTAGAGCCAGAAGGTTCCAGAATCTTCACCTCCTCTGTGCTTACTGAGCATGCAAGCACAACTGAGTGGAGACAGGATGGGAAGCAGCGATCCATTTGGACGGGGTGTCGGCCTGTGTGGGTGCAGGTACACATGTGTGTTTATGTGTGTGTGCTGGAGTCCATGCACACAGATCACGCACAGTTACTGACACGCCTAGGAACTGTGGGCATGTAGTTTCCACCTGCTAATAAAGTGACTGTTCTTCCGACAGCTCACCTCATCATTGGAGACAAGAAGCATGCTCGAAGGTCCTCAGCTTGTTCAAAACCTTCAGAAGCTGGTCCATATGCTATCCATGTTGTCTCTTAGCTCTCAGAGGATGCATTTCATGGGATGATGTGCAAAACTGAGAGAGACATGGAAAGAGAGATGAAGAGAGAGGGGAAAAGGGGAGAGAGATAGGTGATGGGGGAGAGAGAGAAGGGGAGAGAAGGAGAAAGAGAGGGAATGGACGA